>JACEIK010009969.1:29307-46520 GCA_018107945.1 Datura stramonium | reverse complement strand
GCGCTTACTGAACTTGGAATACAACTGCGATACTTGAGGGTTTGAAGTACTACTCTCAAATGAGCGGCATGCTCCTCCTCACTTCAAAAGTATATAACGATGTCATCAATAAACACAATGACGAACATGTCCAGATACGTCTTGAACACCCTGTTCATCAGGTCCATAAAAGCTGCAGGGAAATTTGTTAGTCCAAAAGACATAACTACAAACTCATAATGACCATACCGTGTATTGAAGGCTGTCTTCAGGACATCACACTTCTGAACCCTAAGCTGATGATACCCGGATCTAAGATCTATCTTTGAGAAACACTTGGCACCCTGAAGCTGGTCAAAAAAATCATCGATCCTAGGAAGAGGGTACCTGTTCTTAATGGTGACCTTATTCAATTGTCAATAGTCAATGCACATCCGAAGCGAACCATCCTTCTTCTGAACAAATAAGACTGGTGCACCCCATGGGGACTTGCTTGGTCTAATGAAACCCTTGTTTAGCAGTGTTACTCCCCATAATTGTCTATCATTTAAGTCAGCGTATTCGTACGTTAGTCAAGAGTTTTAGAGTACAATGCATGTGGGAAAGGTTGAACGAGCGCGGAATCGAGCTTGCAAGGGAGAAGGCCGGACTAGCTGCCCAAAGGGGCAACATGTCATGGACCCTTCCCTGGCGTGTAGGGCTCCATGAAATGCCCGACTTTTGGCGCGTTAGGGGTCGTTCCACGGACCCCCTGTTCACCGCCCAAATATTATATATAAGTTCATGAGTTCATTGTTTTCATTTCATATATACATATATCTTCGTCCGGAAAGACAGGCACGCTATTTTTATATATAATTTCTTCCGATTACGCTTCCAAATGCTATCAAGATTCAAATTAACTCCAGATACTGAATCCCAAGTGTACAAGGAGCATTACTACAGAGTTATTTTCTTGAAATTTGCCCGAAAAATTGTAGCCCCGCCGAGCAAAAGTTGTCAGAATTGCTTCAAAATGATTTCTATACGATCACAGGCTTCAAGCAAGCCTTTCTCCCTTCTGAACTCTCGAAAAATTATAGGTTTTCGGCCATGTTTTATGTGATTGAATTATAATTGCTATTAGTATTAAAAGTTGCCAATTTTGCCGAGTTTAGTGTTAAAACTAGACCCATTCTTTCAGTATTAAAGTTACAGTTAGGAGGAGCTATTGAATATGAGTTGAAACCCGACGACAATTTGGAAAACGACAATCGAGGTATGTAAGGATTATTTCTTCGGAAAGTTATTCTCGTCGTATAGCGATACAACTTATGCCTCTGAAGCAAGACCATGATTCTATATATTGGAATTAGCTGATGCCAATAGATAGCGAGTATATATATATATATATGTTATAGCTAGCTGTTATCAGTAGATTGTGGTTGGACTTGTTACGGTTAGGTGTTTCTGCAGACTATGAATATATGCATGTTGTGGTTAGCTGCTAGGACGCGTACATAGATTGTATGACAGTATCCCTCATCGAGAAAGGACAGGATAGGTGTGACACCCACAGGACATGTTACCGAAACTCTTCTATCCTCCAGTTTATTGTATTAGTAGAATTGCGTGTTTTACTTCCAAGCCTAGATCTTAGGAGCTTGTGGATAGTTATTGGGACTAAGTTAGTAAGTTGAACATCATGAGCGCAGTTGAGTGGTATAATTACCAGTTTGGCACTGCGTAGACAGGAAAGCATGCCCAGAGGCCATTGGCGTACCCTTACGCCTCAGGGCCAGGAATTTAGATAGGATGACCATATTTTAGAGTTAGTGGCACTAGGGTTGTCTAGTGAACTGAGTGACAACCTGCCCTCTAGTTAGCTACTACCAGTAATTGTCAGTCCCAGTTGACTTAGAATCCATCCTACAAATCGCCCAGGAAGCCAGTCTAATCATCCAGGTCAAATAGACCCGTGGGTACCCTAAGGAAGGGGACCTTATTAGCAGGTAGGGGCAGGGCCAGCTCCCCAGCCTGTTCTTAGAAGATACTCAGGTACAAATTGTCGTGAGCGGCTAAATCTACGTAGACTTGTCTATAAGGTCAGTAATCTCCCAGAAAAGTCACATAAGATTTGACCAGACCAAGATAGGGTCTATAGGACCAACAACGTGTTAGTACAACACTACCCTCAGGCTAAGGATGTCAGTAAGCTGCCTGTGGAGGATTAGGGGCCGACCGCACAAAAGCATGTTTAGTCAGTAACAACCCTACAACTGTTCTAAGCAGAGGGACCAAGTAACTAGTCATTCGTGACCCTATAGTTGTTTATGAGTTATAGTTGTCCGAGTAGGACATTCAGATTATTGTTAGGCCACTCCAGATCTCGCCGTATCTAGTGTAGAACATTAGAGATCATGATCGCTACCAAGATCCTCTAATCAGATATGGGTGCACGCGGTGTGCCTACTAACAGCCTTACAGATTATACTAGGGGTGAGCAGCGGTAGCGTTAAGCCTAGAAGGCTAGATACGCCTTTGAGTGGCTAGATTGGGATTTCAGTATAGCATCTCGATTAGGGTTTCCCTTACTTAGGAGCCTTCTGTGACCTCCCCAGGGTTACTAGCTATGTTGACGCCCGCTAGGGGCTAGATGACGTCGCTCCAAGGAGCGATATACCATCCGTGAGGGACGAAGATGGGGTCCCAGGTCCTCATACAGTCCATTCCATGGATGAACTATTTTATGTCGTATCGGCACCACACCGCTGTTGAGCCTGGTGCCCGGGGTGCAGATAGCAGGAGCCCACTGGACTCAGACATAGCTACAGATCAGGAGCCAAGCGGGTTCTGTTGCAGACCCAGGGAGATAGGTAGGTTGGCTATAGCACTAGTAGAGTCATAGAAACTTGGATAGGGGTATATAGATTGAGGTGTACTATCCAGGGCTTATGGGGGCCCCGGTAAGTTATTTCTGTACTGCTTGTACCTTTCGACTTATGGGGGCCAGGTGAGGTTCTTGTTTGTATTCTTGCCTGCTAGTTATAGTTTATGAATGTGTAATTATACAGTCTTAGCTCACCTACATGTAGTGTTGGTTAGATGCAGATTACGAATAAGCAAGCGTATAGGTTAATCTTTCTGCCCTTCTCTCTATTTACTTCCAGTCTTTATCAGCTATTTACTGCCTTATATATTCGGTACATATTGTACTGACGCCATCCCTTGGGCGCTGCATACATGCCTGCAGGTTTAGATAGATAGAATTCAAGATCCTCAGTAACAGCTGTTCAGAGTCAGCAGTTTGGCTAGCTCCTTTCATTCGGAGTTTCCAAGTTGTAGAAAGTGCAGTCTTCCATTTGTATAGAATTTGGGTAGGTCGGGGCCATATCCCGACCATTATTTGTATTCTTAGAGGCTTGCAGACTACAGTTGTCAGTTAGTTGGGTATCGTTGGCCATGTGGGGCCCATATATATATATATATCTTTTTATGTGTTGGCCATGTGGGACCTAGTATAGCGCCTAATTTCTATTTCAGTTATAACTAGATATCATGGTGGCCTTGTTGGCCCGCATATGATTCCCTATTATGATCTGTTGCTAGTTAGCTATTTTCTTTTACATGTGGCTATAAGGCCTTATCGGCCGGAGGCTGTGTTTACAGCCGAGATATAGCCCATTGTTTTCTTGAGTTGAGTTGCAGGCTTGCACCAGATGTGAATAAGCCTAGCTAGGTCAGTCAGATTCCAGTGTGGCACTAGGTGCCAATCATGCCTCCCAAGATGGGGCGTGACAAACTTGGTATCAGAGCTGTTCGTATCCTAGGGTGTCTGCAAGCCGTGTCTAGTAGAGTTTTGCGAACCTGACGATCCAATATTTCCACCGGAACTTCCTCATAGCTAAGGCTATCTTTTACACCAACGCTGTCCACCAGGACTACTAGAGCTGGATGTCCCAAACATTTCTTCAAAAGTGATACATGAAACACAGGATGCACGGAAGATAACTCTGAGGGCAAGTCCAACTCATACGCTACCTTACCAACTCTTCTCATAATCCGGTAGGGAACAACATAACGGGGACTGAGTTTTCCTTTCTTGCCAAACCGCATGACTCCCTTCATGGGAGATACCTTCAGAAAAACCCATCGTCCACTTCGAACTCCAACTCTCTCCTCCTCACATCAACATATGACTTTTGACGACTCTAAGCGGTTTTTAGCCTGTCCCTTATCAACTGAACCTTCACCATAGCCTCATGAACCGAATCTGGCCCTATCATAGCTTCCTCACCAACCTCAAACCATCCGATGGGCGATCTACATCTCCTCCCATAGAGATCCTTAAACGGTGCCATTTGGATACATGAGTGATAACTGTTATTATAAGCAAACTCGATCAGGGGAAAGTGATCATCCCAACTACCTTTAAAGTCCATCACACAAGCTCTCAACATGTATTCGAGAGTTTGAATTGTCCGCTCCGCTTGACCATCCATTTGCGGATGAAGCGCTGTGCTGAGCTTAACCTGAGTCCCAAGCCCTTTTTGAAAAGATCGCCAAAACTGAGAGGTAAATTGAGTACCTCGGTCTGAAATAATTGACAAGGGCACTCCATGTAATCGAACCAACTCCTGAATATACAGTTTGGCATAATCATCTGCTGAATTTGTGGTTTTCACCGATAGGAAATGTGCAGCCTTGGTCAATCTATCTACCACCACCCAAATGGAATCATATTGTTGGCGAGTACGAGGTAATCCTGTTATGAAATCCATATTAATTTCTTCCCACTTCCAAGTAGGAATTCTAATAACCTGAAGTACGCCTCTCGGTCTTTGATGCTCGACCTTTACTTGCTGATAGTTTGGTCACTTGTCTACGAATTCTGTAATATCATTCTTCATGCCACTCCACCAATATATTTCTTGCAAATCATGATACATCTTGGTGGCACCTAGATGAATGGAATACTTGGATCCATGGGCCTCATGCAATATCTGGCTTCTCAAATCATCAATATCTGGGACACATAGGAGACCCTGGTACCAAAGCACACTATCTTCCCCTTGGGAGAAGACCTCTACCTTCTAACTTCGAACAACTTCCTTGAACTTTATCAAAGTCCGGTAATCATCTTGTATAGATTTCACATCAGTCACCAAGGAAGACTCAGATCCACTTTGAACAACAACACCGCCATCGATAGAGTCAACCAACCTCACCCCTAACCTTGCAAGACGAAGCACATCCTTCACAAGCTCCTTCTTTCCTTCCTCCACATGGGACACACTCTCCATAGAGAGCCTACTAAGTGAATCCTCCACCACATTAGCCTTTCCCGGATGGTAAAGAACACTCATATCATAGTCTTTGAGTAGCTATAACCACCTCCTTTGTTGTAGATTGAGGTATTTCTGCGTGAACACATATTGTAAGCTTTTGTGGTCCGTAAACACATCCACATGGACCCCATACAAGTAATGTCAACATATCTTCAATGCGAACACCACTGCGGCCAACTCAAGATCAGGGGTCGGGTAATTCCTCTCATGGAATTTCAATTGTCTTGAGGCATATGCTATTACCTTCCCCCACTGCATCAATACACACCCAAGACCGATTCTCGAAGAATCATAATACACCACAAAACCATCCGTACCCTCAGGTAGAGTCAACACCGGTGCGGTAGTAAGTCGAGTCTTCAACTCTTGGAAGCTCTTCTCGAAAGCCTCCGAACATTGAAACTTCACCTTCTTCTGACTCAACATGGTCAAAGGTGCAGAAATAGATGAGAAACCCTCAAAAAACCTTCGATAGTAGCCAGCTAAAGCCAAGAAACTCTGAATATCTGAAGGATTCACCAGTCTAGGCCAATTCTTAACTGCCTCGATTTTTTGAGAATCTACTTTATTTTCCCTCGCTTGATACCACATGGCCCAAAAATGCTACCGAGTTTAACCAAAACTCGCACTTGCTGAACTTTGCATACAATTGATGATCCTTGAATTTCTGAAGCACTACTGTCAAATGAGCGACATACTCCTCCTAGCTCTGAGAGTATATAAGGATGTCATCAATAAACACAATCATGAACATGTCTAGATACGACTTGAACACCCTGTTCATCAGGTCCATAAAAGCTGCAGGGGAATTTTTTAGTCCAAAAGACATAACTACAAACTCATAATGACCATACCGCGTCTTGAAGGCTGTCTTCGGGACATCACACTCCCGAACCCTGAGCTGATGATACCCGGACCTGTTCTTTGAGAAACACTTGGCACCCTGAAGTTAGTGAAACAAATCATTGATCCTAGGAAGAGGGTACCTGTTCTTAACAGTGACCTTGTTCAATTGTCGATAGTCAATGCGCATCTGAAGCAAACCATCCTTCTTTCGAACAAATAAGACTGGTGCACCCCATGGGGACTTGCTCGGTCTAATGAAACCCTTATCTAGCGGGGTCCTTCAACTGATCCTTCAATTCCTTTAGCTCGGTTGGAACCATCCTATAAGGAGGAATGGAGATAGGCTGCATATCGGGTAAAAGGTCAATACCAAAATCAATTTCCCTCTTAGGAGGAACACCCTGTAAATCATTCGAAAATACTTCTGGGTACTCATGCACCACCAAAACTGACTGAATAGTCGGGGTTTGGACTCAACATCCTTAACCTAACCAGATGATACATGCAACCCTTAGAAATCATCTTTCTGGCCTTAAGATATGAAATAAATCAACCTACTGGTACAACTGAACTACCCTTATACTCCAAAACCGATTCACCTAGAAAACAAAATTCCAACGCACGAGTTCTACAATTTATAGAAGCATAACACGCATACAACCAATACATTCCAAGAATAATGTCAAATTTAGTCATGGATAACTCTACAAGGTCTACAGAGGTGACTTTATGCCATATAGTGATCAGGCATCCTCTATACACTCACCTGGCTACAATCGAATCACCAACAGGAGTAGAAACCGAAAATGGTTCTGATAGAGTCTCGAGACTGACTCCAAAGCTACTAGCAATGCAAGGAGTCACAAAAGACATGGTTGCTCTCGGATCTAGCAAAGCATAAACATCAATATGAAAAACATGGATCATACTAGTAACCACATCCGGGGAGACCTCCTAATCC
Source organism: Datura stramonium (assembly GCA_018107945.1). NCBI lineage: Eukaryota > Viridiplantae > Streptophyta > Magnoliopsida > Solanales > Solanaceae > Datura > Datura stramonium. The sequence continues at coordinate 39,407 of JACEIK010009969.1, read as the reverse complement.
TGACGGGGTGCTAAAGCATAAAACCTGTTTTGAAGCTGACCGCCGGCCGAACTAGTCGAGGCACCTTGCTGAGGGGGACGTGCTGCTGGAGCGACATAACTGGATGCTGGTATATTAGCTCCACCGACCCCTGATTTTGCTGAAGGGCAATCCCTGAGTCTGTGTCCAGATTTTCCACACCCGAAACAAGCACCCGAGCCAACTAGGCACCTCCCCAAGTGATTCTTGCCACACATTGCACAAATTGGAAAAGTGCACTCCATATTCATGCTACCCTGGCCTCTCGGGTCTGGAGCCCTGCTCCTCCGATCCCCTCTTAATCTAGATGGCGTATTGGCCAAGGATGGTGCTAGATCAATAGACCTATGCTGAGACTGCTGACGCTGCCCACCCCCTGATTTGCCCTGCGATGCCCCTTAGTTGCCGGTCTTGTCCCTTTTAGCCTCTATCTGCCTCTGATACAGTGACTCCATCTGTTGAGCATGCAACACAATGCGGGGAAAGTCTATATCCCGATGCAACATGGAAATCCTGCAGTCCCTATCTAGATAGTCTGCCACTCCATGTATAAAACGGCTCACCCGAGCCCTTTGGTCCGCCACCAAGTCTGGCACATACTTGGATAGACGGGTGAACTCCAATGCGTACTCCTGAACGGACATGTCACCCTGCTTCAAGTTAATAAACTCAGCCTCCTTAAGCTCCCTCATCTCTCGAGGGAAAAATTGATCCAAGAATGCTGCGTGGAACTCTTCCCAACCTATAGGACCTGCACCCACTGCCCTAGCATCCCTCCACTGCTTGAACCATATGTGAGCCACCCTCTTTAGCTGATAGTAGGCCAAATCAACACAATCTCCTTTGGTTACCCCTATAACCTGGGTGATCTTTAGAATCTCCTCGGTGAAATCGTGAGGATCCTTATCCACCTTGGACCCAAAGAACTCTAGAGGGTTCATCCTCAGGAAATCTCTAATTTGGGCCGCTGCCGCATTGCCATTCTGTGGAATATGTGCAATAGCCTGCTGGTTGACCTAAGCGGTTAAGGCCTGCGCTAACATCTAGATAGCCGCCCGAATTTCAGCGTGGGAAACTGGCTCTGGTGCCTGGGGCTCCTAAACAGGTGGGGCCTGCTGATGCCCATGATCATTTCCATCTTCGTGGCGTTCACCGTTCCCGTTTCTCCTACCGTTCATTCTTCTGGGAGCCATGATTCTGCAATCGCGAATAGCACGAGTTAGAAGGATAGAAAGACTTTTCATCGCACAACATGAATCATGAAAGAAGGAAACATTTCCTAAGCGTCTTGTAGCCTCTTCGTCATAAGTGTGGCACGCTTCACACCCATGAAAAAGACTCTACTTAACGCGACTTTCAGATATCCTAGGACACTTTAAAACCTATGGCTCTGATACCAAGTTTGTAACGACCTAAATGTAGACCCGGATCATAACACGGGACAAGGAACCCCGAGATGCCCCATGTCGACCCATGGAATAAGCGTACATCTAACTTCATTCATTATAAGCGGAAGACTAATCACAAGGCATAGCAGAAACGTAAGCATAATCATGACATATCATAACAAACAGAATCACTTAGACATACACCAGCTGAGTACTACACACTGTCTGAAAGCCTCTACTACATATGATGGGTTGATGGGACAACACCCCCATCTAACCCGGACAAGCACTGAAACATAAAATAGTATGAATGTCTGTCAAACGGGCGTCGGAACATGAGGAATCACCAATAAGCTGAAAGTACACTCTGAGATGATCTAGATATGAGGATACAACATAAAAAGTATGTGGTCAGTACGTGAAATGTACCGATTATGCAAGGTAAGTAAAACAAACATTTAAAATATATAAAAACTCATAAAACATCATAAGAGTAGAACATCATGCTCATATCATATATATCATTACATAATATATCATAAGGTTGAAGGTTTTCAAAGCATCCGTAATACAATCGTAATCGTAATCATAAGAGAAAAGCAATAATAAACATTACTTGAGCCAACATACGTAATCATAAACATGCGTAAATTATGAGGAACAGTGGGAGATTCTCTTAATCGAAATACCCCATATGAGCACACATGAAGCCCGACTTGTGACCCTAGTCAGGAGGGTGTTCGTACCTTGCCAAGGGTAGAACCATGAAAGGCATGATCACACATGAGAAGAGGCCAAATGGGCCAGGGACAGTCACGAGGGAGGTCCCAACATACCTACGGTGGCACGTAGTTTATGAAATCCTAGGTAGAACCTGGCCCCCCAACCTACTCGGTGTTTGATACTACTCCCAAAACCTATATAGTGCTCATAGTATAACATGCATGGATTCATGGGCTAGTTAAATCATGATAATCATAAACATTCTTGTACATACATGAACTATCCATGACATAAGGCGCGTGAGTCAGCCAAAACATAATTTATGAATCATAGGTTTCATGCATACTAGTAGATCATACATACAACTTGTAAAATCATCAAATCATGATGGGTAATTGAATAAATTCATATTTTAAGTTATAAATCATGCTGGGTTTGTATTATCAACCTTTTGAATAGTAGATCATAAATCGATTCTTTATAGATCATGCATAATTAGGCTAAATTTGATAGAAATTGAGATCAATAATTTTATAAGTCAAATAATTTTAAAATCAAATCAAAATCCATAAAGTATGATGTAAATCATAAATCGTAAAAGCCCATTAGAAAATCATTAGATTTTTACAAAAATTGAATTAGGACCCCGATAGATTTTTGGTAGACTTCCATAAAGTAATAGAGAATGGGAATGGGTGTGAACAGAAACACCTATTCGTAACCCTACATACCCGGGTAAGATCAGATTATAAAGTTGTTGAATGCCCCAGGAGGAATTGATAGGGAAAAGCTTGATTGTATGCTTAATCTCTCTAGAATTCTCTTAGTAAGCATGCATGGGAATTATCTATGCAATAGGGACTTATCCTATCTTAAAATTCCCAGAAAAATAGATGAAATGATGTAGTTTAGGGGCTTATAGCATGGAAATGTCGAAAATATCCTCAATGAATTTAGCCTTAAAATCTGTACAGGTTAACCAACGGGCGTACCAACGAGTCGTTGGAAGCTACCACGACTCATGGTATGGCTTGTTGTCTGCACTGCCCAGGCCTTGCTTCCGGAATCATACCATGGCTAGATAGGATGACTCGTCCTTTGGTCCAACGGGTCGTTGAGTCATTACGAACTTCCTCACAACGAGTCTCACCACGACTCATTGTTTCCACCAACGGGTCGTGGTGTCCATTCGTTAAGTCCACTAGAAATTTGACCATGTATACAACGACTGCTGACAATGAGTCATTATTACTCATGACGGATAATTGGGTGACTCGTTACTTCCCTAATTGCTAAAGTCCACCTCTCACCACAACTACAAACGAAGACTCTTTGTTTCTCACAACGAGTTGTTACATCATTTGTTGCTTCCACTACCACCCGGACTCCTGAAACCACGACTGGTAACAACAACTCGTGGTTTCCAACCACGAGTCGTTACTCCTCTTGTCCTATGATGTTTTTCCCAGTTTCAGCAGTTTTCAACTTTTAACTCCTGGGTCTACTCTTAGGTACTTTCGGGGTGTTACAAATCACCTCTCTAACTCTCTACTTTGCATGCATGAGTAAGAATGACCTAAAATGAACTTATACCTCTTAAAACTCATCATTCATTGCTTAAAACGACATAGTTTAGGCTTAGGATCATAGGAATTACAGAAAAACCCTTACTAAATTCGTAGAAAATAACTAACTTCCAGTCCCCACGAGGGATTGGATGAATCGTTACCCAAGACCAGGACTCGTGGCATCATTCGTTGAGTGAACTAACCAATAATTCATTTGGGGCTTGCCACGGGGGACCATACGAGTCGTTACTGGTGACCACGACTCATGGTCACCACTCGTCACCTTCACTGCCCAAAATCTGGAACCATAAGCAATCGGCTGACCATGACTCATCCCACGAATCGTGGTGTCTGACCACGACTCATGGTGACCAACCGTAGGGTACACTGCCAAGTTTTTCTTCTCCTTCCCATAACCCTTGACCACGACTGACTCAACGAGTCGTGGTGGCTTACCACGACTCATGGTCAGGTCCGTGGGGACTTCCAAAATCCAAAATTTCAACTCAAGTTCTGTACCTCACCATGAGTCTCTTCATGACTCGTGGTCTACCCCGCGGTCACAGAACGACTCGTTCTATGACCTGGTGCTAGATTTTCAGTTTTCTCCATTTCAATTTCCAAGTCTGATCTTAGGGATTTCGGGGTATAACAATATCTCCCCCTTGGGAAAATTCATTCTTGAATGTTAAAAACCATACAGAAAAGCAGAGAAATGCAATCATCATATTCAAATACTGATCATTTAAGCTGAAAACTGATAGAATGACTACCTCCGAACTGAACTACATGTCTGAATTGAATTCAAGAACCATATATACATACTTTGAATAAAAGAAACTTGGGAACATGAACTGAACATGAAAACTAAATAGAGTATTAGGGAAAAACTGATACCTCAAGCTAGAACTGAGCCGATAGAGAATAAATGTGGGTATCTAGCCATCATGTCTGCTTCGGCTTCCAACGTAGCTCCCTCAACATGCTGATTCCTCCATAAACCTTTAACTGAAGCTACCTCCTTGTTTCTTAGCCTTCAAACTTGACGATCTAGTATTTCCACCGGAACCTCTTCATAACTAAGGCTATTTTTCACACCGACGCTGTCCACTAGAATAACTAGAGCTGGATCCCCCCAAAAATTCCTTAAGAGCGATACATGAAAAATAGGATGCATGGAAGCTAATACTGAGGGCAACTTCAATTCATAGGCCACCTTGCCAACCCGCTTCACAATTCGGTAAAGAACAACATAACGAGGACTGAGATTTCCTTTCTTTCCAAACCTCATCACTTACTTCATGGGAGATACCTTTAGGAACACCCAATCATCAACTTCGAACTCTAGTTCTCTTCTTCTCACATCGATATAGGACTTTTGGAAACTTTGAGCTGTTTTCAACTTGTCCCGTATGAGCTGAACCTTCTCCATAGCCTCATGGATTGAATTTGGTCCTAGCATCGCAGCTTCACCAAATTCAATCCAACCAATAGGTGATCTATATCTCCGCCCATAGAGAGCCTCATACGGAGCCATCTAAATGCTGGAATGGTAGCTGTTATTGTATGCAAACTCGATAAGAGGAAAATGATCATCCCAACTACCCTTGAAGTCAATCACACATGCTCTCAACATGTCTTTGAGAGTCTGAATTGTCCGCTCCATTTGAACATCCATTTATGGGTGAAATGCTCTACTAAGTTTAACCTGGGTACCAAGTCCTTTTTGAAACGACCTCCAAAACTGGAGGTAAACTAAGTACCTCTGTCCAATATGATTGACAAGGGCATTCCATGTGACTGGAACTAGCTCTCGAATGTATAGTTTGGCGTAATCCTCCGTCGAGTTTGTAGTTCCGACCGGTAGAAATGGGCTACTTTGGTCAACCTGTCTACAACAACTCAAATGGAGTCATATTGCCGATGAGTGTGAGGAAACCCTGTGATGAAGTCCATATTGATTTCTTCCCACTTCCAAGTAGGAATACTAATTTCTTGAAGCACACCTGTCAGTCTCTGATGCTCAACCTTTACTTGCTGACATTTTGGGCACTTAGCTACAAACTCTGCAATGTCCTTCTTCATTCCATTCCACCAATGGACTTCTCGTAAGTCACGGTAAATCTTGGTGGCACCTGGATGGATAGAATATCTGGATCCATGAGCCTCGTGCAACATACAATTCCTCAAATCATCAACATTCGGAACACATAAGCGACCCTAGTATCGAAACACACCATCTCCTCCTTTGGAGAAGACCGCTACCTTCTGATTCTAGACGACTTCCTTTAACTTTACCAAGATGGGATCCTCATCTTGTCTAGCTTTTACATCAGTCACCAAGGACAGTTTTGATCCGCTCTAAACAATAACACCGCCATTGATCTAGTCAACCAATCAAGTCGATGCACATCCTTCACTAGCTCCTTTCTACCCTGATCTACATGGGACACACTCTCCATAGAGAGTCTACTAAGTGCGTCTGCTACTACATTAGCCTTGCCCGAATGGTAAAGGACACTCATGTCATAATCTTTAAGTAGCTCCAACCACCTCCTTTGCTGTAGATTGAGAACCTTCTTGGTAAACACATATTGTAGACTCTTATGGTCTGTAAACACATCTACATGGACCCCGTATAAATAATGTCTCCATATCTTCAAGGGAAATACCACTGCCACCAATTCAAGATCATGGGTCGGGTAATTTTTCTCATGAATTTTCAGCTGTCTGAAAGCATATGCTATTATCTTGCCGTGATACATCAATAGACAACCAAGCATGATTCTTGAAGCATCGCAATAAACCATAATCCCATTGGTACCCTCAAATAGAGTTAACACCGGTGCTGAGGTAAGTCGAGTCTTCAACTCTTGAAAGCTCCTTTCGCAAGCCTCCGACCGTTGAAATTTCACTTTCTTTTGAGTCAATTTGTTCAATGGCGCTGCAATAGATGAAAAGCTCTCAATAAATCTTCTATAATACCCGGATAAAACCAAGAAACTCCTGATGTCTGAATGATTCACTAGTCTAGGCCAATTCTTCACCGCTTCTATTTTTTAGGAGTCCACCTTTATGCCTCACTTGACACCACATGGACCAGAAACGCCACTGAGTTCAACCAAAACTCACACTTGATGAATTTAGCATATAGCTGGCGATCCTTGAGAGTCTGTAGCACCACCCTCAAATGAGCGGCATGCTCCTCCTCGCTCCGAGAGTATATCAGGATGTCATTAATAAACACAATCACGAACATATCTAAGTATTGACACACTATTCATCAAGTCTATAAAAGATGTAGGAGCATTCATTAGTCCAAAAGACATAACTACAAACTCATAGTGGCCATACCGAGTTCTGAAGGCTGTTTTCGGAATGTCACTCTCCCGAACCCTGAGCTGATGGTATCTGAACCTGAGATCTATCTTCGAAAAGCACTTGAAACCCTGAAGCTGGTCAAATAAGTCATCAATCCTAGGGAGAGGATACCTGTTCTTGATTGTGACTTTGTTCAATTGTTGATAGTCAATGCACATTCAAAGGGAACCATCTTTCTTTTGGACAAAGAGAACTGGTGCACCCCATGGGGATTTGCTTGGTCTAATGAAACCCTTGTCCAACAGGCCCTTCAACTGCTCCTTCAACTCCTTTAACTCGGCTAGAGCCATTCTATAAGGAGGAATAGATATAGGCTGCGTACGGGAAGAAGGCCAATACCAAAATCAATGCCCCACTCTACCCGACAGATCATTTGGGAAGACTTCTGGATATTCACATACTACTGTGATGGGCTGGATAGTCAGGGTCTCAAACTTCACATCCTTAATCCTAACTAGGTGGTACACACAACCTGTGGAGATCATCTTTCTAGCCTTAAGGTAGGAAATGAAATGACCTACAAGCATGACTGAACTACCCTTCCATTCTAAGACTGGCTCACCCGAAAATCTGAACTCTACTGCCCGATTTCTACAATTAACTGAGGCATAACATGCGAATAACCAATCCATGCCGAGGATAACATCAAAATTGGTCATGGCTAACTCTACTAAATCTACTGAGGTGACTTTCTGAAGGATTGTGACTGGGAAACTTCTATACATCCATCTAGTTACAACTAAATCACCCACTGGAGTAGAGACTGAGAAGGGTTCTGACAAGACTAAGGGAATGACTCCGAAGCTACTAGTCAAATAAGGTGTCATAAAAGACAAGGTATCCCTTGGATGTAATAAAGCATATACATCAAGATGGAAAACTCGCAACATATTAGTGACTACATCCGGGGAGGCCTCCTGCTGTTGGCGGGATGCTAAGGGATAGAATCTGTTTTGGTGCTGATGCCACCTATGCTGGTAGATGCCCCCTGCTGTGTTGGGTGAGTGGGTGGAGTTGCTAAACTGGAAGCTAGGCCTAGGCCCTATCATGGCCCTGTCTAGCTGCTGGGAAATCTCTGAGCATATGCCCGGGCTTCCCACACTCGAAGAAAGCACCTGTACCCACCAAGAACTAACCCGTGTTCCCCCGAACACACCTACCGCAAACTAGGATACTAGAATCTGCGGGCCTGCTACTCTGACCTCGAGAGCTTTATGCTCATCCTCTCTGATCGTGCCTAGGTCTGGATGGCACACTCATCGCTGAAGATGTTGGGGCTGAAGATCTCTGGTGGGTCTGCTGTCGGTGTCTACCACTTGACCTCGGCTGAGAGAATCTATAACTATCAGTCTTGGCCCTTTTGGCCTCTCTCTCCCTCATATGCGTCGCCTCCATCTGCTGGGCGTATAAGAATATTTGAGGGAAATCCATATCCTGATAGAGCATAGTGGTCCTGCAATTTTTGTCTAAATAGTCTGCCACCCCATGAACAAACCTGCTCACTCACGCCCTCTGATCAACCACTAACTCTAGGGCGTCTCTTTGAAAAATGAGTGAACTCAAGGGCATATCCTGCACCATCCTCTTCCCTTGCTTAAGGTTCACGAACTCAGCTGCCTTCAACTCCCTCATCTCACGAGGGAAAAACTGATCTAGAGAAGCAGCATGAAACTCCTCCCAACCGATAGGGTCTGATCTAGTTGCCCTATTATTCTTCCACTGTCCAAAACCAAATGTGTGCGACCCCTTTCAACTAATCTAAGGCCAAATCAGCACACTCTACTCCATTCACCCTGATGACCTGGGTGATCTTCACAATCTCGTTGATAAACTCATGTGGATCCTCGTCCACCTTAGACCCAAGAAACTCTGGTGGGTTCATCCTTAAGAAATCTCTGACTCGTGATTCCGTGACATTCCCATTTTGCGGGACATGCGCCACTTCCTGCTGGTTGACCTAGGTGGTCAAGGCCTGTGCTAGCATCTGAATGGTTGCCCAAAATTCGGCATGGGCTACCGGCTCTGGTGCATGGTGCTTCTGGATTGGTGGGGCTTGTCGGTGTGCGTCTCCGTTGCCATCCTCGTGGCCACTTCCATTTCCATTCCTCCTAACGTTAACTCTGTGGGGAGCCATGATTCTGCAATCGCGAATAGCACGAGTTAGAAGGATAGGGAGACATTTCATCGCACGACATAGATCATGAAAGAAGGAAACATTTCCTAAACATCTTGTAGCCTCTTTATCATAAGTGTGGTGCGCTTCACACCTATGTAAAAGACTCTACTTAACGTGACTTTTAGACACCATAGGAAACTTCAAACCTATTGCTCTGATACAAAGTTTGTCATGACCGAACATAGGCCCGTATCGAGACACGGGACAAAGAACCCCGAGAGACTCTAAGTCGACCCATGGCATGAACATACATCTAAATCAATCAAATAAAGCGGAAGACTTAACATAATAACTGTGGAAGAAGTTTAAGCATAACATAATCTTAAGCAGAATTCAGATTATATATAACAAGCTGATTACTACGTACCGTCTGAAAGCTCTACGCAATTGATGGGTTGATGGGACAACACCCCCAACTAACCCAAAAATTTCTGAAAAACTAAAAGAACATCAATATCTGAAAGCAACTGGTCCTCGAGATATGAGGACTCACTACTAAGCTGGATGCTAACTCTGAAACGAGCTAATGACGGGGCTGAGTCTGAAGATCGAGGCTTGTATCATAAAATGATACAGCATAGAGTATGTGGTCAGTACGTGGAATGTACCAAGTATGCAAGATAAGTAAAACCGCTTAAATAAGTAAAATCATTTAAAACATGCATGATATAAAACATAAACAAGATAAGAATCTGAGAGTAGGGTTGCATGCTATTTTCTGAAATCATGATCTCATCATAACATAACGTCATAACTGAATCGATTGACCCAAAGATGAAATCTGATAATCATAAGTAAAACTGTACATTGGGTCAAACTTTCTTTATAGCATATTTAGATATATAT
>JACEIK010009969.1:6207-17606 GCA_018107945.1 Datura stramonium | reverse complement strand
ATGTTGGTTAGCACATATATTCACATTTATATAAAATTACATGAAAATGTATAAAATAACTTAGATAAACAAGACTAATTTAAGTTATAAAGCGTCACTCAGGCATGCTATTTTGCCCGAGATCAGCAGTCCTTATCCAGATAGTCCGCCACTCCATGTACAAAATGGCTCACCCGAGCTCTTTGGTCCGCCACCAACTCTAGCGATACTTGGATAGATGGGTGAACTCCAATGCATACTCTTGAATGGACATGTCACCTTGCTTCAAGTTAACAAACTCAGCCGCCTTAGGCTCCCTCATCTCTCGAGGGAAAAATCAATCCAAGAATGCCGCGTGGAACTCTTCCCAACCTATAGGGCCTGCACCCACTGCCCTATCATCTCTCCACTACTTAAACCATATGTGGCCACCCCCTTTAGCTGATAGGAGGCCAAATCAACACAATCTCCATTGGTCACCACCATAACCCGGGTGATCTTTAGAATCTCCTCGATGAAATCGTGTAGATCATCCTCCAACTTAGACCCAAGGAACTCCGGAGGGTTCATCCTTAAGAAATATCTAACCCGGTTAACTGCCGCATTTCCATTCTGTGGGATATACACAATAGCCTACTGGTTGACCTGAGCGGTCAAGGCCTGTGCCAACATCTGGATAGCCGCTCGCAACTCCGCGTGGGAAATTGGCTCTGGTGCCTGGGGCTCCTGAAAAGATGGGGCTTGTTGATGCCCATGATCATGGCCATTTTCGTGGCCTTCACCATTCCCATTTCTTATTCCGTTCATTCTTCTAGGAGTCATGATTTTGCAATCGCGAATAGCATGATTTAGAAAGATTGAAAGACTCTCATTTGCACGACATAGATCATGAAGGAAGGGAACATTTCCTAAATGTCTCGTAGCCTTTTTGTCATAAGTGTGGCGTGCTTCACACCGATGAAAATAACTCTACTTAATGCGACTTTTAGACACCCTAGGACACTTCAAAACCTATGGCTCTGATACCAAGTTTGTCGTGACCCAAACGTAGACCCGAATCGGAACACGGGATAAGGAACCCTGAGAGGCCCCAAGTTGACCCATGGCATAAGCATACATCTATCTTCTTCACTTTAAGCAGAAGGCTGAACATAAGGCATAGCGGAAATGTAAACATAGCATAACATATCATAATGTAAGAAATCTCTAGACATACACGCAAGTTGAGTACTACATACTGTCTGAAAGCCTGTACTGCATAAGATGGGTTGATGGGACAATACCCCCAACTAACCCGACCAAGTACTAAAACATAAAATAACATAAGGTTTAGTCAAACGGCCCTCGTAATATGAGGACTCACCAACAAGCTGAAGGTGAACTCAGAAATGATCTAAAGATAAGGATGAGCCAGAGAGCCGGGTCCTGTATCATGAAATGATATAACATAGAAAGTATGCGGTCAGTATGTGGAATTTACCGAGTATACAAGGCAAGTAAAATGGACATTTAAAACATGTGAAAACTCATAAAACATCATAAGAGTAGAACATCATGCTCATATCATAAATATCGTAACATAACATAACATAACATAAGGCTCAAGGTTTTCAAAACATTCATAATACATTCGAAATCATAATCATGAGAGGAAAGCCGTATTAAACATAACTTGAGCCAATATACATATTCATAATCATGCATAAATCATGAGGAACAGTGGGATATTCTCTTAACCGACATACCCGATATGAGCACACATGGAGCCCGAATTGTAAACCTAATCGGGAGGCCGTTCGTACTTTGCCAAGGGTAAAACCATGAAAGTGTGATATCACCATGAAAAGGGCCAATTGAGCCGGGGACAGTCACAAAGGAGGTCCCACATACCTTGGTGGCATGTAGTTCATGAGATCTGGGGAAGAACCTATGCCTCGAACCTACTCGGTGTTTGATACTACCCCAAAACATATATAGTGCTCATGGTATAACATGCATGAATTCATGGTCTAGTTAAATCATGATAATCATAATTATATTTAAATATACGTGAACTAGCCATAACATAAGGCCCAATGGTCGGTAAAAAAACATAATTCATGAATCATAGGTTTCATGCATACTCGTAGGTCATACATATAACTTGAAAATCATCAAATCATGATGGGTAGTTGAATAAATCTATATTTCAAATCATAAATCATGTTGGGTTTGTAAATATCAACAATTAAGATGTAGATCATAAACTGATTCATCATAGATCTGCATAATTAAGCTTAATTTGGTAGGAATCAAAATCAATAATTTTATTATCAAAATAGTTGTAAAATCTGATCAAAATTCATAAAATATAATTTAAATCACAATTTAAGAAAACCCATTGGTAAATCATTAATTCCATAAGACTTGAATTAACACCCCATGAGATTCTTGATAGATTTCATGAATTAATAGAGAACGGGCATGTGTGTGAATGAAAACATCCATTCGTAACCCTATATACCTGGGTAAGATCAGATTTCCAAGTTCTTGAATGCCCAAAGGAGAATTGATATGGAAAAGCTTGAATCTATTCTTGACCTCTCTAGAATTCTCTTAGTTTGCATGCATGGGAATGGCTTAAGAAAAAGGGACTTAACCTATATTATTATGCCCAGAAAAATACATGAACCGACGTAGTTTAGGACCTTAAAGCATAGGAATCATGAGAATACCCTTAATAATTTCACAGGAATTAACTGATCGTCATCCCCCACGAGGGATCTAACGAGTCGTTGCAACCACCTACAAGTCGTCACCTCAGTCGTTAGGTACACTATCTATCAGATCACCTGGGCTCGTCACGAGGGACTTCACAAGTTTTCGCAGGTGACCACGACTCGTGGTCACTATTTGTCATCCTCACTGTCCTTATTTCAAATAAACCCTATCCTTCTGACCACGACCCTCCCCATGAGTCATGGTTTCTGACCACAGTTCATGGGGTCTATCCATTAGGTGCACTGGCTTACACTTTTTCCCTTCTTAATTCTCTTGTCCATGGCTGACTTGATGAGTCGTGGGGCCTGACCACGACGCGTAGTCATGTCCGTGAGGACCCCCTTCCACTACTTCCTTCAACTCAACCCAGTCCTTCACCACGAGTCACCTCACAACTCGTGGTCCTCCCCCACGGGTCACAAAACGACTCTTTCTATGACCTGGTGTAAAAATTTCAGTTTTCTCCATTTAAACTCTCGGATCTGATCTTCAGGCTTTCGGGGTATAAAAAAGAGTCTCTTCACGACTCGTGGTCTACCGCACGAGTCACAGAATAACTCATTCTATGACCTGGAGCCAGATCTCTAGCTTTCTCTGTTTCTACTCCCAGGTCTGATCTTAGGGCTTCCGGGGTATAACAAAAACCAAAATCTTGAATAATCATAAAAGGACTTACAGTAATCTTGAATATTTATTAAAGCTAGAACACCAAATCAATCTATGAGAAACCCAAGAAACTGCATCTAAAAATTCTCCACAAACTGTTTCAAACTATATTGTGTAACAAAACCCCCTCAAAAAGACCTACAAAAGCTATTTATATTGAGCTAGGATCTAATCTTAAACCTACTCGAAATTGCCCAGATGTAACTTACAGACCATAGAAATGATTTATGGCTACGTAGAATGTGTCACAAATGGTCTTCTCTTCTTAACTGTCAGTGGCCATAAATGACTTGTGGATCGTAAGGTCCACATACAATCCACAAATCGCTTCGTAGAATTCTTCTAGCCTCAGATAGCCTCTACTAAAATTCATTCTGTTTTTCGTACTTTGACTTACGTCCTGTATCTGTGTTTTTTCTATTAAACTTCCACTATAAAATACTTCCCAAAAAATAAGGGTCAATACCGACGGACCGTATCAATTTATTGGGCAAAATCAACGGCTAATCGAAAGATTGATATTTCTTGTAATTTGAGTCATAAGAAATGACAAACCGATGGAAAGTATCGGTTAATACGGTAGGATGTCTGTCGGTGAATTAAAATTTAAGTTGTTGAATTTTTTTTAAATGCCACCCGACGTAAAAAAAATTACTGATGGACACCCTTAGTTTTTAAATTAATTAATTAAGAAAATTATTAAAAATATCTAAACATCCATCTCTGGCCGTCGGTATGTTTTTCATAGCCAAGAACAAATCGAAAGACTATCGATTTTCTAGGTTTCTGCATTCCTCCTGCCAAGTAAGTTGCAATTCAATATTCATCTATACAGCAGCACCAAATGATGCTAAATTAATTCTAAACGAGCTACAACATCAACAATATACTAATTATAAACTAAAAACATAAAAAATAATACTAAAATCCACCAAAATGATCTACAAAGTCAACAAAGTTTAAAAACTTCAATATATATACAAAGTTTGAATCTGTTTTCAATGTTCAACAATAACAATTCTAACAACTAAGGTGTCTGTTCAACACATTCATCTTCATCATCTAAGCATTAGCTTCAACCGAGGTCGGAGGAGAATGGGCACGTCTATGAACTTCATTAGCAAGGAGGCTATTCACTTATGCCTTGAGAGCCTCGACAATATGACACGACCTTATTCTCAGAAATGCATCTTAACTCAGCATCTACCAAGTCACGTGCAAGATGTTCGATCTTTTGCGACATAACAACAATCTGAATACTATCAACTGCCTCGGTTTGGCTAGAAGAGCCAATATTTTGCAGTGCGAACTAAATCTGTTGAACTGAATTCCTAGATCCTATATCGTAGAATCTCCCCTTTTATTTCCCTTCAGCTACTTTTTTAGTCTAGATCTGGGTAGCGACATTCGGTGGAGGTTGGGTCGGTCCACCTTGGGCTTGCTGAGTTTGGCTGTACTCAGACAAGAGCCGTTGATAATCCATCTGCATAATTAAAAAGAAGTGAGTATGATATGGTTGTTCAAACTTAACACATTACTATTTATATGTAACTTGTAGGGACTTACATAGGCTTGTTTAGCCCTTTTCTCAAACCATGTGTCCGAATTTGACTCGTTCTTCTTTTTCTTTTTCTTTTTGTGGATAGCCCGAAAGAGCTCTTCCTGAGTCGGGTCACGACCCAATTTTCTAACCTGCAAACAAAATATAATCAAAGTTAGTAAATATATAAAATTTAATCAAATTATATAAGTATATATAAGTTACTTACTAATTCTCTAGTTATTGTCTCTTGGCTCTTTGCACCCCCTAGTGTATAATGAGCCATATTTCCCTTCCCTCCTGGCCTTCTTCACTTGTTCAGACTTTACCATAAATTTTGTAATCTCCAATATTCTTGAAGGGCCTCGTAAAGATGAGGTAGAAGCCAATCAGGCTTCTTGTTCTTTTTTCTAGCATCTCTAAACCAATAGGACAACCTGGAACAGGCCTTCCTCTCGTAGCTCGTGGAAATTATCTTATTGTACTGAGAAATATAAGTACACAATGTCTGCAATCAAATGTCAATAGTGTTAGATGATATATAATAATCAATAGTCAAAGAAGAATTTTACTAAATAATAATTAATTTGTATACCTTAAAATGATTAAACATTCCCTGTCGTGTCTGATGGTGGTACTTCACTCCAGGTCGGATAAGCCCGATCATAAAGCCTCTAAATGCTCTATTTGAGAGCATTTCCGCTCTCTTTTTCTGGAAAGAACCTGCAAAAATGACAATAAACATGTCAAGTCATAAATAAACTATTAAGATTAAAAATTATAAATCCAAATCAAAAACAAAAAAAACTTACTCTGATCCATCAAGCACGATCACCACTCTACCAAGACTGTCTTTCTTTCCTAGCTGTGACTCTCCATCTCCTAGTGCCAGTGCTGGTGCCAGAAGTCTATACGACTAGATCAAGGGTGGAGTAGAAGTACCCTGTGGGTCTGACTCAGAGCTGCTATCTCTGAGTCTCAAGTTGGATAAGTGAGGAGATGAACCACTTGGGGAAGGAGTACCCGATGATGAATACATCGAGTTTCCTTGTGGTGAAAACATGATAGGTGTAGGCATAAAAGTGTGAGAAGTGGTAGAAAATGGAGCCACAGAAGAATATGTCGGATTCCCAGTGCCATAGGGGACATAAGACACAGGTGGAGAAGAATGTGTATATGGAGAAGATGAAAGACCACCTGAAGCAGCGCTAGAATTTAGTGGTCTCCTAGGTGCTTTCATACTACTCTTACTTGATTTACTACTACTACTACGACCTCGATCACCATCACCTGAAGACATCTGCATACAAGTTTACATTAGAATATATTAAAAAATTTACAAGTATTAAATATAATAATTGCTTAAGAAAAAAATCAACTTCCTAATCGTCATTCTCCCATTCTTCCTCTCCACTTGTTTCATTTCCATTATTAGACCATTATTCCTCCTCACTTATTTCATAATCATCATTTGATTCTTCCCCCTCTCTTGGTTCATTTTCATATATGATTCTTCCTCAATATTTGTGATTTCAATTACTTCATCATCAGAAACGCCTTCTAATATGTGTTTAGGATGTTCTATCTAACTAAACACCTACCGTTTGATGAACAACTTTCACATCATTTTTGTATGCCACATCCAACACATTATCAATCTCAATCCTACCCATGGGCTTAGTCATTAAAATCACCCACCAATCAGTCTTGTCTCTATGCAGAAGATATGGAGCATAATACACCTGCTTAACATTTTCTGCAATGATGAAAGGATCATAAGGATCATACTTCCTAGTGTGCTTAACTTTGATTATATTATGTTGTTGATTCACCCTAGCACCTCTATGCAAAGTGTTAAGCCAAACTAGTACTATCTTTTTTCACGGTCATCCAGGATACTTAACTTCCATTATCTCTTGTATCGCACCATAATAATCAATAGTTTGGCCATGACCATCTACATCATCTTTAACGCACACTCCGATATTATTGATTTTCTTATACCTAGAAATATTTTTTCTTGAAACTTGAAACCATTCACATAATATTTATTCATCGAGTGAATTTGACTATCAGGCCCGGGTGCAATATCATTCACTAGTTGCAAATTTCAATAGTACTATTTTCATCTTGAACTTACAAAGTGTTAAGCCCAAAAAAATATATTCTTTAAGTAAATGACTATATTGTTTTTATATCTTCAACATGATTTTTAACATTTACATAGTCTTTCATCCAATAGGAGAACCTCGTATATATGGCAGCATTACTCCACTGGCCTACAAAGTAACTATTCAATAAATTGAGATTTTTCGTTAGTTTAACCCTTAGTATTTAAATGATGTTATTCAATAATATAATTCAAAACTTAATTAAGATATGATTGTATCTCGAGGAAATTGAGTAAAACATGTGTCACAATAGATTGCATTTCCATACTACTTAAACCTCGTCTGGTTTGCTTTTTAAAACCTTGACCTGATTGATTAAAAATTAAAATTGGCAGGTGGTTGGGATCAATATCATCATCATCATTGTAGGTTGGCCTATTTCTCATACTTGTCACTTGGTGCTCGAATTAGTAAGAATAAAAATGAGCAGTTTTCCTTGCAAGATAAGCTTCACAGACAGATCCTTTAATCTTAGACCTTTGTTTAGCAGTTCTTTTGCACTTGTCAATAGTTCTATTAAAATTTTATGTTAGTAATAAGTTTAAAATACATAGGAATTCATGGTATACTAAGTCAGAATAAGTACCTCTCGAATGGATATATTTATCTGTATTGAACTGCGCCTCCAAGAGGGGCCTTGTGTACGAGTGAATCGGTAAATGTTCCATCACATCAAAGAAGCTGCATGGGAAGATTTTTTCCAACTTAATAGTAATCATAGAAATATTCTGATCCACCCTTTCTAAGTTATCCTCCCACAAAGTGTTACTACACAAATCTTTGAAGAACAAACTTACGTTTGTGATTAGCTTTCATATCTTGTCAGGTAGCCGGTTAAATGCAATAGGAATCAAAGTTTTCAAGAAAACATGACAATCATGGCTGTTCATACCACATAACTTCCCTTCATTCATATCTGCGCGCTTCCCCAAATTTGAAGCGTATCCCTCAGGCATTCTCAGATTCTTAACCCATTCACAAATCTCTCATCTTTCATCTAATGTGAATGAAAAACTCGCCTTGGGATTTAACAGTTTATTATTGTGTGTTTCTTGCACCCATAATTTTTTTCTGTTGCAGTATTCCTTTAAGTCCATTCTGGCCTTTGGATTATCTTTTGTCTTACCCTTAACATCCATCACTGTGTTGAACAAATTATCAAAATAAATTTTTTAATGTACATAACATCAAGATTATGTCGAGAAGGTTATCCTTCCAGTACAACAACTCCCAAAATATGCTCTATTTTATCCAATTATATCCAACACTATCACTACTACAAAAAGGCCTTTTAGCAGCATTTAAAAATGCCTTTCGCGGTAATAATAATTGCTGCTATAACATATACCGGTGATTAGGCTTTTTCCGCTGTACATGGGGTCGCTAAAGCCTTTAGCAACCATATAAAAAAGTGATGGTAAATGTGGTTTAATTGCCGCTAAATGTCTTATGCTTTAATGGAAATTGTGTAGCAGCAATTATAATGGCTGCTAAATACATTTTTAAAATGACCTACTCCACCTTTTAGCATCTAATTAAATTGCCGCAAAAAGGATGTGTTTACGGCTATTGAGTAACTATAATTATAATAGCTGTTAAATATATTCCCAAGATGGTTGCGTAACACTTTTACTGTCTATTTTTATTGCTACTAAATTCAATTAAATTGCCGCTAAAACTTACCTACTTTAATAGCTATTGTTAGCCTCAATTATAATGGCAACTAAATTCAATCCAAAATGTCACTGTATATATTTTTTATGTTTATTTTTATTGCCACTAAATCCAAATAAATTACAGCTAAAAGTTACATATTTTAACGTCTATTATATAGCGACAATTATAATGATTGCTAAACGCATTTCTGAAATGGCTATATCAATAATTGTAATCATAAGTACTAATAAAACACACTATTATAATTCATAAAAATATAATATATTTCATTAACTCGAAATAAATAAAAGCAAGTACTAATTCATAATACTAACGCAATCAGCAAACTAAAAGATAATATTATGTGTTTAAACTAAATAGCTAATGTCATTGTAACTATTCCTATCGAATACACATTCTAACAAATTTCTAATTGCATAGCCATCAAACAAATCCGCAATTCTTCATAGTATTGAAATCTTCCACGTGATCTTCAAACATCATATTGTATGACTTGAAATAATAAAATGAGTGAATGTCAAAAGATGAAATCTAATGTAAAAAAAAGTTGTAGTTATAAATTTAATATATGGTAAATTGGTCAGACTCAAAATTGTACAAAATTTTACTAACTTTTCAAATTCTTAAAATTTTTTCCAGAATCTCCCCTATAAATTGGACTACCAAATTTTCAACCTATTTACAAAAACAATTATATCTTTAAATCACATCCCTACATCTAACATCTAACATCTCTAATATAATATCAATTAACAACTTCATCTACACAATATTCTTTGATGTCAAAAGTGAAACAAATCACCTCAAGTTAATTTTCGAAAAAACAAAAAATATGCTTTTATAGACCACCGAATTGAGAAGCAGCAAACAAGTAAAAATTACTTCAAAAACTCTAATTTGTAAATCATCCCACTTTCCACATAAAGGAAAAAACACAAATCACACTCTTGATGATGCACCACCTCAAATTTTAAACTCTTCAACTTCATAAGATTTTTTCAAAATCTCCACTAGAAATAAGACTACCAAATCCTCAACCTATTTACAGAAGCAATTACATATTGAAAGAACATCCGAACATCTAACATCTCAAAAGAGGAAGCTCAAGAAACAGACAACAGAGGGAGTACATCCAAAGTTACTCGGATACTTTAAGTATAACAATGCTTAAGATAAAGTTACATAATTCAGCAATCTTTCACTCAATTCTTCACCCATATCCTTCAAATCATAGTAATTCAAATGAATAAGTCACCTCACGATTAAGAAGAAAAAGACCCATAAACTCTACTAAATAGTTGCGGGGATCAAATATTTAGCGTCAACAACACCAACACCAACATATTGCGAATTCGGATAAGGAATACTATGTTAACATATTCAGAAAAACAACCAATACCGTGAGAAGATGGAGTATTACAGCAACAACTACGTCCTTTAAACAATATTTGTGGTGATTTTTGTACTCGTTCACGGCCATTGTTGGCATCGGAAACCTAAAAAGTAGATAACATTATTTTTTTACGATTAAAATTTCATAATGTCTCAAACATTTAAAATTGCATTACCTGGTCATCTAAAACTCCATTGATAGTTTGATTTATAGATAACTCATTGGGAGTATTTCTGCTCAATGCTTTTCTTATCCATGCTAATTCAAATAGCAACTTCTCTTGATTTTGTTTCACCAAACTCATTTTTTCCAAAGTACCTAATATGGAAAATATTCAAAGGTCATGAGCTACTTGATATCATAAACTACACATTAGTTAGTCTATGTAATTGATTCTCCTTTAAGGTGACAAAGAAATTCTATTATTATCCCTTGTGGTGTGATTTTCTTAATCCTAGCTTTAACAATTCTTTTAGAAATTTTACAAAATTGGAGAAACTTTGAGGTCCCTATATATTGACTTTCCTATTGATCAGTACATGCTAATAATGCTAGACTTAATAATCAACCTCATTAATTAATTAATTGAGTGCACAACTTGAAGAGAATAGTAAAATGTCTCTATTTTGCAGCTTACTATGTGTAGAGAGACTTGGATTGATAGTTGATCTTATCAAGATCATTAGTGACATAAACATTGATGTTGAATCAAGAGGTTTGATACTGAGGTGAGGCTATTTTAGGAGGTTTTCTGAATCATTCACTAAACTGTTTAGGTAGTGGTTGTGCCGACTAATAAGTAGCAGCAGTAGTGGCTACCATAGAGTTGAAAATTTTCTTTTTCGTGTAGGGATTGCTCACTAAGGCAAAAATTCATGTCAACTACAATGGCAAAGCTCTGATCAAGACCCTTCAACAGGTAACTGATGCTAATTTGGAAGCACTATAGATTTTGTGTTATTGACCTTGGTAGCTTGAAGAAACTTATTGACAATTTGGAATCTTGAACCTTGCATGTTCTTACGAATGGCCTGCATTATTTCTTAAGGAGATAAACAACAGAGGATGCAAGTTTTTAACAACCCTAAATAAGTGAGAAATCGTCAATAGGGTTAACCAAGTACTCTCAATTATCAAGAATGAATAGCTTGCTGAATTTTGCTGCACCAATACATTCCAAGTTGTAAAGAGAGAAAATATTCATGAAACCTTG
>JACEIK010009968.1:866-46531 GCA_018107945.1 Datura stramonium | reverse complement strand
TATCCTTAATTTTTCTAAAATAAAACAAGAAAAAATATGATTCAATATCTCCATAAACCTAGGAATCTTGAACTAATTCATTGTATTTAAAAATAATTTGACTTTTTCTTTTTTTATTTTTTCTTGACTACCAATTTGTAATGGTTTTAAAATAAGGAAACAACACTAAAAATAAAAATCAATTTTTTGAAATGGTACTAGCATAATTACAAGTTTTAATTATCTATATTCTTTTTAAAAAAACATATATGTGGTCGCTCCATGTATGCATGAAGGAATCCCAAAAATGTGTCGCCGTTATTTTAGGCACTATAGGAGGACTTTTTATTTTTTGTTGGAATTTATCAAATTATTTATATTAATTATAACTATTTAAATTAGAAAATATTAATTAAATTAACTTATTTGAATTTAAATTAAAAGATAAATATTGAGGAAGTTTCTTTCAGAAGCTATCAAATTCTTTTATTAACTATAAAATATTTGAATTTAAATTAAAAATATTTTTAATTATTTGATTTTATTTTGTTATTTTAAATTTGTTTAAATTTTTTATTTTTTTAATCTTTAACTTTTTAATATAAAAATATTTGCATTTTAATTGATAAAATATATTTTAAAATCAATCATTTTATTTATGAATATATAGATAATACTTGAATTATAAATTTAACAATCTCTCATCTATATTTGAATGCATTGAAAAAAAATTTTATATTGAAATTAAACTGAAATTTTTTATCCTAATTTTATAATTTTTAAAATTTAAATTTAATATTTAAATTTTAAAGATAGTTATAACTTTTTGAATTTTATTCCATATTGATTTGTGCAAATAAAAAAAGACATTATATACGAGATAATAATATCTTGATTTATCCCCTCATAAATTATAGAACATATTAGAAAGAAAGAAAGAAGAAGATGATTGTATTTTTAATTTTTTTTTTGTCCTTCCATTCTCATTGTGTAGGTGCATATCAAGTATCATTGGAAACAAAAACATTGCTCATTGATTAAAAAAAAAAAACCATTATATGCATAAAATAGAAATATATACATCTAGTCTATATATAATCATTACCCAAAAATATTATAAATCTTTTATATTAATTTTTAAATAAAATAAATTTTAGTTATACTTTTGAATTTAATGCAATTACAACTTCTTAGCTTTATCCCTAAATTCATCCCTTATAAATTTTCTCTTTTTTTTTGTATAGAAAATATAATTATTGAAAGATTGACAATTAAATAATGTAGAACAGTAGAATAAAGTTTCTATTTTCGAAAAATATATATCTCATGACTAGGAACAGGACATAGCTCCACTATATTTAAAGTTAAGCATAGATATTAATATTAAATTAAGTGAGAAGTTGATTAAAAAACATATTCACAGTGTAAAATTACAAAATAGTTGGTGCACAATAAATAAAAATAACATAAAAGTTATATGTTGGATATATAATTTATAATTCTTAAAACATGAAATTATAAATTAATAAATCCAACCAAATTAATTTTATATTAAAAAATTAAATAATATTTAATATTTTATTAAAATAATATATTATAATATACTTAACAAGTAAATTATATAACATGATTAATATTTTTACTATCCACACCGTGCAACGCACGGATATCGACTCTAGTACTTTTAATAAGATAAATTTTAGAAAATGTGTTTTCACATGTGCAAGCTATTTGCGAGGATGACAAAATAACAGGCAAGTGTATGCTTGTGATTCAAAAAAATAAAAATAAAAAAATAATCATGAATTAAAATTGAGGGCTAAAATTCAGGAATTGAATTGGTTTTTTAAGAAAAAATCGATGTTAAATTGACGGACCATATATTATTGATCTGGCCTGAATTGATTTGATGAAATAGACGGAGAGAATCGGTTAAAATTGAAGGCAATCAATCTAATCCATCAGTTTTAATAATAAAAAAATTTTAAAGCGATAGATTGAGTCTGTTTTTTCAAAATATACATAAAAAATGTAGCTACTTGGAATCGAACCTAATATTACTACAACATTGAAATTTTACCACTCCACCTCACATGATCTTTAATTAAATATTTTCTTCATTTTTATTTATACTCCCTAACTGCATTTTTACACTTTAAAAATCAATAAAATCTCATGATTTTATTAAAAAAAAAAAAAACTTAGGGATTGCATTGATTTTTTTAAAAACATGATTTCAAAAAAAGAAAATCCAGTGAATAGGGCGGGTTTTCCTTGGTTCTTTTGGACTACTTATACTCAATTCGTCGATTTTTGAGTCATTTGCATAAATATCTTTATTTTAAATGAATTTTTAATTTTTTCTTAAATTAGTCTTTAATTTTTATTTCTTCACACCTTTAAGTAATAAAAAAAGTGATCAAAAATACCCTTAACAGCCAAAAATAAAAAATTCGCTACTTATTTTCGCTCCAGATAATCCATGTCTTCTAGTAAAACACAAAATGGGTAACAAACCAAAAATGAATACTACTAATAAATTGTATAGACACTATATGTGTGTGTGCGTGCGTGCGCGCGTGCCTCAAGAAAAGAAGAAATTATGCGAGGAAAAGAAATTATATCTCAAGGCACAACCCATGGCCTAAGGCATGAGGTTAGTAACACGAAGTTATGCCCCAAGACATAAGTTTTGTGCTGAGATTATGTATTACATCAGTAGGTTTCTATCATGTAAGTCGGTGGTTGTATTAGTCAAGAGTTTTAGAGTACGATGCATACGAGAAAGGGCACACACGAGGAAGGTGAACGAGCGTGGGCAAGGTAGCGAGGAGAAAGGCCGGACGGCACCTGCAGGGCAACGTGTCACGGACCTCTCCTGTAGCGTTAGGCGCGTGACCACGGCCCTGTTTACGCATTGGGAGTCCGTGCCACGTACACCTGTCCACAACCCCAAATATTATATGAGTTCGTGTTTCATTTGTTTTCATTTCATATCAGAAATCACCTCGTCCGGAGAAGAAAAGCACGCCATTTTTATTCAAATTTCATCCAATTCTGTTGCTAAACACTTTCCAAACTCAAATTAACTTCGAGATGTCGAATTCTAAGCTGTAGGGAGGCGTTACTACGGAGTTATTTTTTTGAAACTGCGGCAAATCATAACCCCTGGAAGCGAAGTTGTCGGAAATTGTTCCAAATTGATTCCTATACAATCACAAGCTTAATGTAAGCATTTCTCCATTACGAACTCTCGAGAAAATTATACATTTTCATTAGTATTATAAGTTATCGTTTCTCTCTAGAAGATTTGAAAATGCTTGAAACTAGTCATTCTCATTAATACAATTACAGGTTGGAAAGGGCTATTGAATATGAGTGAAACTCGCCGGTTAATCGAAAATCGACGATCGAGGTATGTTAGGCGAATTCCTTCCGCAAGTTAGTTTCTTTAGTATTGCAATACGAGTTTGAACCCCGAGTAAGAGAGTCGGAAGTATATCTATTGTGATTAGCTATTGCTATTAGTTGGAAACCAATACTTGTATTTGGTTTGGGATTGACTTTGCCTCATTTAGCCTTCCATGACCAACCCGGGAGTTATTAGTGTCATTACACTTCGAGGAGCTAGATGTGTCGCGCCAAGGAGCGTTATACCATCCACAGGGACGAAGATGAGGTCAGAGGACCTTAGCCACAATTCATTTCATGGGCGGACTATTATATGCCATATCGACACCACACCCCGTCGAGCCTAAGGCCTAGAGGTGCGAGATATCGGGAAGTCTATTGGTGGAAACACATTTACGGTTCGAGGTCAAGCGGGCTCGGTTGCCGGACAGGAGGGGCGGGAAGGCCTTGTTAGGGCGGCTATAGTTATTAGATTACCAGTGTGACCTGGTTAGGGTATATAGGTGAAGTGACTCGTCGGAGCTTATAGGGACCACTGGCGGGCAAGTTGTCCCCATGTTAGTTGTACCTTAAACATGGGGGCAGGCAGGTTCTTGTTTTCATTAGTATTGATAGATTATACGCGGGAAGTTCAGCTATTCGGGTAGTATCTCTATCATTTTCGTTCGATCACTTTCGATTTCCTTTTAGTTCATTCGATTATTTACAATTACTGATTTACATGTCGGTACAGTATGCAGAAGCCCTTCTTGGGATGCGCATACTTGTACGCGAGTGCGGATAGATGCGAATCGGGGACCTTCCTAATAGTCGGCGGGATTACGGTCACGGTCGGCTCCTTTTCCTCTAGAGTTAACGGTTAGAAGGTTTACTCTTTTGATTGTACAACTTATATGGGTAGGTCGGGGCCTATCTCGATCATTTATATCACTCCTAGAGGCAGAGATTATTTCGGATCTCTGTGGTTAGTTGTTGTTGGCCGTGTGAGACCACATGTATGCTTTATTTTACATGTTGGCCATGTAGGTCTTGTTTAGCTATTAGTTAGCGGTCTTGTCGGCCATAGCTTAGTTTAGTCTTGGATTTACTTTACTATTATAACTAGAAATCATGGTGGTCTTTTAGACCCGCATAGAATTGTTGCATTAATTGTTTAAGTTGTATCTTTACAGTTGCATTCATTTCTTTACGAGGTTACTATAAGGTATATCGGTCGGGGAGCGCGTGTTTACAGCCAGGGTCTAGCCCGGTTTTTCTTGATTTGAAGATTAGGCATGCACCGAAGTGCATAGGCTCGATCGAGGTCATTCGAGATCCTAGTAGAGGCACTAGGTGCTAGTCATGCCTCCCAAGGTGGGGCTGACAAACTTGGTATCGGGCGGTCGTATCTCGGGGAGTACGCAAGCCGTGCTAAGTAGAATCTAATCTATGGATGTGTTGTGCACCCATTCTATAGACGGGAGGCTGCGAGACTTCCGATCGTGCTTTAGATGACATTACAATATAGGATTAAGTCCCTAAGCTTACCATATTTTTATCTACAAAGAAATGTCGGATATCGACGAGACCACGATTGGCGGGGAAGTTGGACGTTGCGGCGGGGAGGTACTAGTCGGGTGCCCCGGTCGGAGTCGGCCTAATGCGGGTGATAGGGAGACTCCATCTCGGTGTCCCCGGCAATCTCTACCCCGTCGGGAGCCTCCCGAGTGGCATATGCGTTGGCACCACCTGCAGTAGTCTATACCAATGTCGTGGTCGGGAGGTTAGGAAGGTGCTATTTTTATGATAACTCAAGGTGATGGTTACACAACGTCGATCGGTGGCACCGGTAGTTGCTGAACTTCGGGAGGACCTGGTAGTTTGAGGTCACGAGAGTTCCTCGCTCTGAATCCCAAGTTCACAAGGGCGGATCAAGATGAGGACCACCCAGGACTTTGGATCGATTCTGGCGGATCTTGAGATAATCATGCCACACTGCCGGGAATCGGTTGAGTTAGCGGTATTAAAACACGAGATATAGCAATGCTATGGTACGAGAGTTGGGGAGAGGTCTGAGGTAGAGATATTCCTACTACTTGGCCCAACTTTTGAAGGCCTCCTGGACCGTTATACGCCACGAGAAATTCGATAGGCACGGGTAGATCGGTTTTACGCATGCAGGTAGGGTTCGATGAGTGTTCGGGAATATGCTATGAATTTGACTCCTTGGCCCGATATGCACCAGCTTTGTAGATACTATGCCAGCCGGGGTGCACAGTTCCATTATGGCGCTACTTAAAGTACGTAGAGACTTGTATTATGGCTACTGCGAAAGGACATGGATGTGCACATGTGTTGAGCATTTTCTCAAAATGCGGGAATCGAGAGAGCGGCGACGCCCGGGAGATAAAAGAGGCAAATCCCAGGGCTCCTTGAGGCTAGACATAGTGGCACTTACGCCGGAGGTTTGAGGAGGACCTAGGCCCGCGTTTATTAGGCGAGAACACACTAGACCCCCGCCCTCTGGCAGCGGGGGTGGTAGACTAGGCATTAGAGGGAAGTCAAGACCGGCGAGCTCACGGCCATCGGGTTGCGGTAGCGAGATAGGGTCAAAGCGAGTAGATTCACCATGCCACCCTTCCCCATCGAAATCGACGTCATCCTTGGGCATGCGGGTATGGTTCTTTGGTATGTTACACATGTGGACGAAAGTGCAGTGAGAGATTGTTCATTAGAAATTGAGTGATCGGGACCGGCGGATAGATCTTGATGAGGTCACAGCACTGACATTCTGGCGGGCGCAGGCCTCGGCTCAGTACTTGAGAGGCGAGCGGAGTCGAGGGCATCTAGCTTGAGCATCAGTCCAGTCGCACTTATGCTTTACGGGCGATAGGAGTCGGAAGTAAGTCAGGATGTGGTGACAAGTATGCTGGACATTTGCTCTCATTACGTTTATGTTTTGATAGGCCAGTTTCACTTTGTCTTATGTGATGCCACTAGTAAGCACATTCGGCATCACGCGAGTACAGCGGCGATCTTTTTAGTGTCACACCCATCGGTGGTGATTTCTATTATAGCTAAGATCTACAGGTGCTGATAGAAGATTGTTGGTTGCCGGACTTTAGTAGATTTTGTGGAATTAGAAATGATCGATTTTGATGCAATCATGGTATGGATTATTAACACCCATGTTATTGAATGTAGAATGTTGGACTAAGACCGTCGGTTTCACTTTCTATGGGAGGGTGAGTAGGTGTAACCAATCACGGCCAAACCCAAAAGGTAGGTTTATATCCTATCTTCGGTCGAAAAAGTTGATAACGAAAGGTTGCATTATCATATTGTTAGGGTTCGGGATGTTCAGCGGGAATTCCAGAGCTCTTCGGTCACAATCATTAGTCAATGAATTTCAGGATGTTCGAGATCCAGACTTCTAGTATTCCCGGAAACGAAATCGATTTTGCTATCGACCTATGCAGTATAGCCTATATCCATCTCTTGCATTACCCGAAATGTGTTATACCGTAAATTCCCGGCACATAGGTAGCATGACCGGCGTGTTAGTTAGAATATTTGAAAGCCATGCATGCTAGAAAAGGCCCGGGGAAAAAAAATCGGACAAGCGCCAGATCGGCGCGTCACAGGTAAAATACGATTTATAGTGTCCAAGTATATAAAGCTCGGTTTGTGATGATAATTCCCTTTAATTAATGATAATTCCCTTTAAATAATGATAATTCCTTTAATTAACTAGATAATGTTAATTTCCTTTAATTATTAATACTTCCTTTAACTAATGTAATTTCCTTTGAATTCGATAATTTCCTTTGGTAATTCAAGGAAAACACGAGAGAGAGGAAAGAGACGAAAGAAAAATTGAAATAATCGTTCGATTACGGCGCAGCGAGTCTGGCTCAAATTAACCTCGGGTACCGAGGTATTTAGCGGCGAGGAGCATTCCTGCGGTTTTTGTTTCGCGAAATACGGCCGGCGAATGTCGAGCTACCGAACCAAATAAGTAGAATTGCTCCATATTAGTGTCCCCATGTGCTCTGGCCAGTGAAGTGAATACTTCTCCTTAAGGACTTATGAAAAATAGCAAGTTTCAACCGTCTTTCGATAAGCTTTAAGTTCAGGCTATAATTATATCGAAAGTGATGTTAGTCCTTGAGAATAGTGTTGTATTTAGTACTGAGTGACGTGTTTATGAATGCGATTTGGGAATTTAGGCGGAATACTGACCGAGCCTTGTCCGAAAGTCGGATAACTCGAGTTAAGGTAGTGAAGTTGTTCTTCGGCAAGTTAGTAGAATCTTAGTGTTGTGAATCTATAGTAAACTCCGTATTTGAAACTCTCGGAGTTGAATCTTTGAAGTGAGTAAGTCTAGTACATCTTTTAGTTTGCGTTGCCGTATCGTATTTGAGTCCAGGAAAGATAAACATGTGAAAGGCGAGTTAGCATTCAGTTCGAATAGCTTATTATATGATTAGCAAGCATGTTATAGAATAAAAAGAAACGATTTTGAGAATATAAGCTAGTAAAGTATAATCGATTAGGCAAGACGAGATGTGGCTACGGATTGTATAGTTAAGAAAAGATTTCGAGAATCGGTATGATCGGTAAAGGAATCGGCTTGGAAATGCGAGAAGAGATCGAGAATAAGAAATCGGTTTTCGGTAATCTTTTTCGTTATACATGCTTGCTATTTATATGTGTTATTTGCTTGTTGAGACTTGTTGTGGCGTGAGGGCCCTTATTGGCGTCGCCGCCACAGGTTGGTAATTGTAGCCCACTTAGCGGGTGGGTTCCCGCGTCACTCGAGGTGGCATGCGGAGTCCCCGGCAGACGAAGATGGGATGAAGCTTTCCCATGGCGATCGATCAGCATTACAGTGCAGCTCCGGTTTTAGAGATAGCCTGTTGAGTTTGTGTCCGAGGAGCAGACCCTATCATTCTTGTCATGCATTGATTATTGGTGTAGCTCACAGTTTGGTATACTGTTGATTTGTGTCAGGATCCGGACCCTATACATTCTTTTGTCTACGAAGTCCTGGGACCCAGACACGGTATTTATCTTTTGGAAGGCCGAGGCACGAGCGAGAACCCGGGCAGTAGAGCTCGAAGTGAACTTGGGAATTGAGTGGAGTGACTTATTTTGGCGGAGTTTTGACACAGGTAGGGGTATTTGAAATTGTTTGCTTGCTTGGTGCCATCCCGTGACATGGGGGTTCGTATTGGCTCTTGCTTGCTACTTGTATATCTATCTATGTGTTATATATTAGCTACTAGGCAGTAGGCCATCGCGTTTTTAGGTACGCCTCCGCCTTGCTCAGTCTGAAAGCATGATCGATTCATTTCGATTTATTCGAATTCGGTTATCTCTGCCATACAGACTTGCTGAATTATCTTGTCTATTTGATTCTTTTTAGTTATGTTATTTAGTTGCTTTGCATGTACTCGGTACCGTGTGCGACGCCCGGTGGGCGGCTGCATTGCTTACTGCGGTACTCTCGCATAGACGAGAGCGATTACTCGTGATTCCCGGTCATTTGTTGAGTTGTCGGCTCACGTAAATCAGAGATCGATCCCGGTGCTTCTTTTCCTTTTGATGTACGGTATGGGTAGGTCGTGGCCTGTCCGTCATTTCTATCATTACTCATAGAGGCTTGCGGATTGTTTATTTATCTCTGTAATTGATTAAGCCGGTCGTGTGAGGCGATGAGTTGTATCATTTACATTTAGTATCTCTATTTTTATGATTAGTCGTGTGAGGCCATAGTTTGATAATAGTGGTGACCTTACTGGTCCACGTAGCCACTGATTGTTTACTGTTAAGTTTTAGATGTTACGGTAGATTTTATTCGAGTACAGGAGGCTATAGGCCCCGAGATGGCGGAGAGTTTGTATTTACAGCCGTTATATAGCCTTGTTTCAGAAATCGAGAAATAGAGCTGGCAGCTGCAGATGTGCCAGAGCTCGCCGGTGCGATCCGAGGTCTTTACTAGAGGCACCGAGGTGCGATCATACCCCCAAGGCGGGCGTGACAAACTTGGTATCGAGAGAAGGTTGTGTCCCAGGGGGTACGCAAGCCGTGCTAGTAAGTCTTGTCTATGGATGTGTTGTGCACCACATACTATAGGCGGGGAGAATTTGCAGGCATGATAGGATGGTTACTCTTCTTTCTCGATTAGTCGTGCTATAGAGCGGTACAGTACGGGGTTGAGTCCTAAAACTTATTGTATTCCTTTGTTTTTAGATAAATGGCGGACACGGCAACACCTGCCACAGGCGAGGCCCCTAGATATAGCGGCGGAGAAGGCACCGGCGGGGATGCCTCGGTTTCGGTAAATCGGCCCAATCTGAGGGCGACATAGAGGCTTCATCCGGCCTCTCGTAGTTCCCCTCTCACGGGAGGCATTCGGAACGACACCGCCTCAGATGGCTCCATGCCTTACGCCATCTGTCCAAGGGGAGGGATTCGTAGTGTTGTGAATTATGATAGCACAGAATGTTGTAACCACGGCGCAGTCGGCGCACACTTGGCGGAGTACGTAGTAGGACGACGATTCTAGAGTTCGGAATTTTTGTGCCAGGTCCCATGATATCTGGTCGAATCGAGATAAGGACCCTCAGAACTTTTTAGATCAAATCGAGAGGATATTTCGGGATTATGCATGTGACCACTGGAGTCTGTTGGTGGCGATGATAGGTTACGTGATATAGCTATATTAGTAGTGGGGTTGGGAAGAGTCTAGGGAGAGATGTGCCCCTCAGAGCCTGGATAGGCTTCTCGGAGGCCTTTCTAGACCATTATTTGCCACGAGAGATCGGCCGGAGCTGGATGGACCGAATTCTGCATCTAGAGCGAGGCGAGGGCGTACGTGAGGTATGCTTTGCGGTTTGACTCCTTAGCCGTTATGCTCCGGCATTTGTTGATACCATGCCGGCGGGATTCCACGGATTTATCTGTAGGTCAAATCCAGATTATCTTTGAGGCATGTGGCAGGCGTTGCGGAAGATATGGACATCGCAGAGTAAAAGGCTTTTGCTCGAGACCATAGGAGTCGCCAAACGGCGGCAAAGTAGTCGACAGATACAGCCAGGGCAGCAGTTGATGTTTTCTGAAGTTATGGAGACCAGAGCTCGACTATCAATTTAATTTTTCTTTTGATGAATGAGAGTCAACACCTCGCTGACGTCGGAAACTTGATGGATTCAGGGCGTGAATCCGCGGCGGAAGAAAGAGAGGAGCGAGTAGATTTCACCCTCACTGCCCTTATTGTAATGTCAAACCACACTCGGACCTTATAGATATGGCTTTCTTTGGGTGTTATATTTGCGGTCGGGATGGGCATGGAATGAGGATTGTCAGGCCGAGAGGTTACGGGAGGAGACGGTCGGTCTGAGGATGCACAAGGCCCACGAGCTCAACGGCCTTTCAGGCGCGGGCCTTGATTTCAGCGAGCAAAGGAGCGAGGTAGATCGAGAACCTCCAGTTAGTCACGGGCTGAAACCGTACTTGCGAGACCATGGTCGGAAGGCGTCTCGGATCATGTGCACGAATGCAGTGATTATTTGTTCTTACCACCTTATGTATTGGTGGCCAGCCACTCTGTCATATGTTACCCATTTGTACAGTTCAATATTGCACGAAATTATTACGGCATCGCTTTAGGTATCACGCCCGTCAATTTGACTGGTGTAGCTAGCGGAAATTTCTTAGGGTGTACGGTGGAGTTGCGGCCAGATCGGACCGCGGTAGATACGGCGGGGATTAGAAATGATAGACTTCATGCCATAATGGGTATGGATTGGCTAGTGCGTGCTTTGCCAATGTTGAATGTTGAACCAAGGCGGTCGATTCCACTTTCCGGGAGAAGCAGTGCCGGAGTGGAAGAGCGCCTTTAGCTACGCCAAAAAGGTAAGGTTTATTTCCTACCTTCGAAGGCGAAGTTGATAACTAAGGGATGTATTTACCGCTCGAGTGATTCGAGATGTCCGGCGAAGTCTCCGACACTCGATGCATTAGAGTGGTGAGCAGGTTCCCGATATAAGCTGGAATGAGTTACAGTATTCCCCGAAGGAAATAGATTTTGCTATCGATTTGTTGCAGGCACTCAGCCTATATCAATTCCTCCCATACCGTATAGCTCTGCCAGGGCAGAGAGCTAAAGGAGGCGGTGAAAGATGTCTACATTAGACAAGGGATTCATCCCATTTGAGTACTTCACCATAAGTGCGCTTGATGTTATTTGTGAAGAAAGATGGCTCACTCCGGTTGTAATTATCGTTGATTGAACAAGAATTCTGATGAAGAACAAGTACCCGCTTCCCGGAAATTGTCCAGCTTATTTGATCGATTGCGAGGCCGAGATACTTTTCTGACTGCAGTCGGATATCACCCAGGTGAAATGCTGAAAGAGATATTCCTAAGGCGAGCGTTGAGGACAGTTATGGACATTTTGAATTTCTAGTCATGTCCTTTGGGTTAACGAATGCCCGGCGATATTCATGGACACGATGGTAGTATTTTGAGACCTTTCTGAACTTGTTCGTAATAGTATTTATTGATGACATTACAGTAGTATTCTCGCTGCGCGAGATCACCGGATCATTTGCGGACGGTGCTCCAGATGCGCAGGGACCGCCCCGATTGCCATGCTAAATTTTCCAAGTGTGAATTAATTTGGCTTAATTCGGTAGCCTTTTTAGGGCACATTGTGTCGGATCTTTGGTATTCGGAGGTTGACACGCGAAGATAGAAACGATCAAATCATGGCCAAGGCCTACCACTCAGAAGCCAAGTCAGATGAAACTGCAGGATTAGTCGGGTATTACGGAGGTTTGTTGAAGGTTCTCGACTGTGCCGGCACCTCGGCCAAGCGCGACGGTAAAATTTCGGTGGACGAGAGGCGCGAGTAGAGTTTCAGGCGAGATAGATTGACCTCGCCCAGTATTAGCGTGCGGAAGGTACGAAGGTTATCGGTATATTGCGACGCATCGAGCGTTCGGGTTGGGTTGCGTGTTGATGCGGCATGGTAAAGTGATTGTATATGCTTCCAAACAGTAGAAACATGAAGAAAAACTACCCTACCCACGACTGGGTTGCCCTTGATGATCACGCCTTGAAAATGTGGGAGCATTATTTGTATGGTGTTCATGTGGACATTTCACGAATCCACAAAGAGCTTACGGTATATCTTCACTCGGAGGGAGTTGAATCTGCGCCGGCGTGTTGGTTGGAATTGCTAAGATACAGCGTGGATATACATGCAGGGAAGAGCCAATGTTGTAGTGATGCTCTGTTCGAAAGTCCATGGGGAGTTTGGCGTATTTGCAGCCGGGGCAGGTGGTCGAGGAGATACATCGGTTAGCTAGCTGGCCGTTCGTGTAGCGGAAACGAGAGGACAACGGGCGGTAGTGAGAACACAGAGTCATCATAGTTAATGATAAAGGAGCGGCAATGAGATCTTTGACCTAGTTAAGAAGCAAAATTATATCCATTTGAGAAAAGCGCGAATTCAGTAACTTGAGAGGATGGGCTATTTGCGTTGTAAGGAGCCGTTTATGTGTTTCCAATGTTTTCGGCCTCACTTGCGAATTATAGTAGTACATTACGCCGATATTCTCTTCACCTGACACAACAAAGATGTACCATGATATTAAGAAAACTCTTGGTGGCAGGTATGAAAAAGAGAAATTGCTGGGTGCTTGTTGATGTCCCTAGCGCGGCGAGGTGGCGAACATCGAAGCCGAGCGGTTTGACTCGGGATATAGTTATTGCCTCTCTGAAAATGGAAGCTATAAATATGGATTTTGTGATAGGATTACCCCATACTAGACACAACTGACTCTATATAGGTGATAGTTGTGAGATTGACCAAATCGGCTCATTTCACGCCGGTGAGAACTACCTTCTCGGCCAGAAAATTATCTTGAGTTGTATCCTCCAGAAAATAAAGTCAGTGCAGTGCAGTATCAATATTTCGAACGAGAGAAGCGCAGTTCTGACTGGGTCGCGATCGTTTGAGTTTGGGTACGCATATTAAATTGAGCAACGCATTTCACCCTCAAACGAGATGGACGAGTTTGAACGCACCATTCGAGCAGCTCGAAGATATGTTGTTGCGGGCGTGTGTGCTAGATTTCGGTGGTAGATGGGATGAGCATTTGCCCTTAATCGAGTTTGCTTATGCAGTTATCACTCGGCTATTCGAGATGGCGCCTTTCAAGGCTTTATACGGCGAAAGTGCGGATCGCGGTTGGCTGGTTTGAAATAGTTGAATCGGCGATGATTGGGCTAGACATTGTTCGACGATCGAAGAAAGTAAAGCTTATCGAGAGAAACGCCCTGTGTACCTGAGTCTTGAAATCATATGCGAATGTACGGCCATGAGGAACACGGAGTTCGATGTGAATGGTGGGTATTTACGAAAGTGTCTCAGATGAGGGGTGATGAGATTAGACAAGAAAGGTAAGCTCGGCCCAAGATTTGTCGGGCCATGCTCCAGTTCGCAGAGAATAGGCCAAAGTGGCGTATGAGTTGAACTTGCCGCCAAAATTAGAATACCTGTTATCCGAGTCTTCCATGTATCCATGTTGAGAAATGCTTAGGGAGACGTTAGCGATTCCGATCCAGGATATCCCGAGGTTACGAAGAGATGGCCTACGAGGTTCCAGTAGCTATCTGAACGAGACAGTTCACGAGATTGAGAACTAAAGATATTGCGTCACATCCAAAGTATTATGGCGTAGCAAGAACCGAGAGGAAATGGCGTGGGAGGTGAAGAAGATATGAAATCTAGATATCCTCACTTTATTTCCCGAGCCTAATCGGGCAACCAGTATGTCCGTATAATTACTTATACGATACCATATAGTGAAGTATATATATAAATGAAGGCTGATGTTTAGTTATCAAATGAATTCTCTAGTATCGTGTGGAGTACTGTATTGGATTTTTATTGTTTGGGGTTTTGGGATAGTTCATATTACGGAAACTGCGAAATTTTCTAAGTAATAAGTTGAGTAAGTTGAGAAGTCCTACAGATAGCGAGATCTCATTCGAGGGCGAATGTTCTTAGGGGGAGAATGTTATACCCCGTAGAATTCCGGCACATAGGTGGCCTATTGCGTGTTAGTTAAGAATATTTGAAGCCATGCATGCTAGAAAAAGACCCGAAAAAATCGGACACGCCAAGTCGGCGCGTCACAAGGTAAAATGCGGTTTATAGTGTCCAAGTATATAAAGCTCGGTTTGTGATGATAATTCCCTTTAATTAATGATAATTCCCTTTAAATAATGATAATTCCTTTAATTAACTAGATAATGTTAATTTCCTTTAATTATTAATACTTCCTTTAACTAATGTAATTTCCTTTAGTTAGTGATAATTTTCCTTTGGTAATTGAGGAAACGCGAAGAGGAAGAAACGAAGAAAAAATTAAAATAATCATTCGATTACGGCTGCCAAGCAGAAGTCTAAACTCAAATTAACCTCGGAGTACCGAGGTATTTAACGGCGAGGGGAGCATTCCTACGGTTTTTGTTTTCGCGAAATACGGCGGCGAATCGTCGAATAGAACCAAAGTAAGTAGAATTGATCCAAATTAATATCTAAAAAAAATAAAAAAAATAAAAAAAATAAAAAAAATAAAAAAAATAAAAAAAATAAAAAGTTTTCGACCGTCTTTTCGATAAGCCTAAGTTTAGGCTATAATTATATCAGTGACGCCGTCCTTGAATAGTGTTGTATTTAGTACTAATTGACGTGTTTATGAATGCGATTGGGAGATTTAGGCGGAATCTTGTGTAGAGCTAAATCCAGACAGTCGGATAACTCGAGTTAAAGGTATGTAAAGTTGTTCTTCGGCGGCAAGTTAGTAAGTCTTAGTGTTGTGAATCATGAAAGCTCATATTGTTGAAACTCTCGGAGTTGAATGCGAGGAGTGAGTAAGTCTAGTACATCTTTGGTTTTGCGTTAGTATGTCGTATTTCGGTCAGAAAGATAGTAAAGCAGCACCAAACGGCGAGTTAGCATTCTAGATTCGAGAATAGCTTATTGTATGACTAGCAAGCATGTTATAGAAATAAAAAACGATTTTCAGAATATAAGCTAGTAAAAGTATAATAGTTAGGCTTAGACGAGATTTAGCTCTGAGATTAGCCAACGGTTAAAGAAAGATTTAGGAATCAGTATAGTCGGTAAAGAATCGGCTTAGTACGAAAGAGTCGAGAATAAGAAATCGGTTTTCGAGATAATCTTTTTCAGTTATACATGTTGCTATTTATATGTATTTATTTGCTTGTTGAGACTTTTATGGCGTGAGGCCCCTTATTGGCGTCCTCGCCGCTTCCCAGTCGGTAATTGTGTCGCCCAGGCGGGTGGATTTAGTCACTCCAGGTGGCATGCCGTCAGCTTGGAGCGAAGATGGGATGAAGCTTTCCCCATAGCGATGCGATCGGCAATGCAGTGCGGCTCACAGGTTTCGAGATAGCCTGTTAGTTTTGTGTCCGAGGGCAGTCCTATACATTCTTATCTGTACATTACGGTTATTGAGGTGTAGCTCACGGTTCAGTATGCAGTTGAGTTTGTGTCAGAGATCGAGACCCTATACATTGCGTCTACCACCCAGTCCTCAGGACCCGAGCCCGATTATTTATACCGGAGGCCGCGGCCGGGCCGAAGACCCGGGGGGCCGGTAGAGGAGCTCACGCAGTGAGCGAGATGAGTGGAGTGACTTATTTTTGGCGGTTTTGACCCCGGTGGGGGTATTAGATTGTTTGCTTGCTTGGTGCCATCCGACATGGGGACTGGTATTGGCTCTTGCTTGCTACTTGTATATCTATCTATATGTTATATATTAGCTACTAGGCAATAGTAGACGCATTCTGATACGCCTCCCGCCTTGATACGAAAAGCATGATCGATTCATTTCGGTTTATTCGGAATTCGGTCATCTCTGCCATACGGACACTGAATTGTCTTTGTCTATTTCAATTCTTTTTAGTTATGTTATTTGATTTGCTTTGCATACTGTTTTGATGTGCAGCCTTTGATATTTGCATTACTTACTGCGGTACTCATAAGAACCGAGGAGCGTCCCTCGTGATTCGGTCATTGTTAGTTGTGACTCTGTCGTCAGAATTACGATTCCCTGGTGTAGCTCTTTTCTTTTGATATGCAGTATGGGTAGGTCGGAATACTGTCCGATCATTTCTATCATTACTCATAGAGGCTTGCAGTTGTTTATTTATCTCCACTGTAGTCGATTAAAAGCAGAGTCGTGTGGCTAGATGCCGGTGTATAGTTGTTTAGTATCATTTTTAGTTCGAGTCGTGTGAGGCCATAGTTTGATAGTGACCTTGCGGTCACGTAGCTTTACGTTGTTTACTGTTAAGTTTTAGATGTGCAGTGTTTATTCGGAGTACGGGAGGCTATAGGCCTAGATGGGCGGAAGTGTGTTCTGGCCCGTTATACCAAGCCCTTTGTTTTGAATCGAAATAGAGCTAGCCAGGCACCGAGATGTGCCAGGCTCACCGATTAACGATCCGAGTCCTACTAGAGGCACCGAGGTGCGATCCTTACCCCCCAGGCGGGGGCATGACAAAATAGCTCCTATGCGAGCTTAAAGAAGTTGAAGGAATAAGCTTGGGAATTGTTAGATAAGAGCTTCGTGGGTGATGCTTCAGGTAAGTGCGTCAGTTCTATTTTTAAGAAAGAAGGATGGATCCCTCATGTGTATAGATTACAGAGCATCTAAATAAAGTACCATCAAGAATAAATACTCGCTTCCTAAGATAGATGATTGATGTTACGGGCGAAGTGTTTTCAAAAATCGACTTAGGTTTGGAGGTACCACCACGTTCGGGTTTGGAAAAAGATATCCAGAAGATAGCTTTCAAGACCAGTCTGGCCATTTTGAATTCCTATTCATATCCTTCGGATTGTGAATGCTCCCTTGATGTTCATGGATCGATGAATAACATCTTGGGTTGTATCTGGATTGGTTTGTGATTATGTTCATTGATGATATGCTAGTGTATTCCGTTCCAGAAATGGAACCCATGAATCTGTCACGACGATTAGCTAAATTCTTAGGAATCGCCCGAGTTATCGCAAAATTTTCTAAATGTGAGTTTTAGTTTAATTCATAGCTTTTGGGTTATATTATGTGGATCACAGTGACCGAGTAGGTCATGAAGGTGAGCGATAAATACATGACCTAGAATTAAAACTCCGATTGAGTACGAGCAGATTTCTAGGAGTTAGGCTGGGTATTACGAGAAGATTTGTGAGGTTTTCTACTTTATCGAGCGCCTTTGACCAGGATTAACTTCCCGGGGAACGGCTAAATTTCTTTGGGTAGCGTGTGAATGGGTTTCTAGGTGAAAAAAAATTGACATCGGCACATTTTAGCTTGCCGGAAGGATTCGGAGGTTATGCGGTGTATTGTGATGCTTCGAGTCTTTAGCAGTTAGGGTATTACGATGTAACAGGTAGTATTGTGTATGCTTCAAGATAGCTGAGAAAGCATAAAAAGAACTATCCACTCACGACTTGGAGTTAGCGGCGGTAGTTCACGCCTTAAAGATCTGGAGACATTACAGTATAGGGTACACATGGACATTTTTACTGATCTTAAGAGCCTCAGGTACATCTATACGAAAGAGTTGAATACTGCGCGGCGTTCTTTGATTAAATGTTGAAAGACTACGACGTGAATATTTTTATACCATCGGGGGAAGATAATGTCGTAACGAGATGACATTAGTGGCCAGATCTCTAGGGAGTATGGCATATTTGAAACACAGACAACGGGGAGTTGGCCCAAGAATTACATCGATTGCTTCGGCTACTTGACCAAATAATAGATTGGTGAGCAGGTGGGCGGCGGTCGAGAATGCTGTGATATCATCCACAGTTGTAGAAGTAAAAGAGTGGCAATATGAAGATCCTAACTTTGGTACATCTCGGGAATAAAAGTTCAATGAGAGGAAGTTTAGACTTTTGAGGTAATTGAGAGTGAGTCTGAGATGCAAGGTCGCCTGCGCATTCCGAGATGGCAAAACTTCGCCGAGAAGAAAATCATGGCGAAGGTACATTATTCTGTTATTCTCTTCACCTAGGCTCAACAATGATGTATCACAACATAAAAAAAAAATTTGTTTTGGTGGCTAGAAAATGAAAAAGGATGTAACGAGAATTTGCAGCACAATGCCACACAAGTTTGCCCGGTAGTAAGGTGGAACATCAAAGCCAGGTGGGTAGCGCGAGGAAATAGCGGTGCCTATGTAGAAATGGGAGGCAATCAATATGAACTTTGTGATAAGTTACCAGGACCGGAACGCATATTTGATTCTATCTTGGTAATTGTTGATAGATTGTCGAATTCGGCTCATTTACGCAGTTAGAACTACCTTCTCAGTGGGGCCCCATGCTAAATTATATTAGAGAAATAGTTCAATTGCATGGTGTTCCGATGTGATTATTTACGACGGAGGAGCATAATTCACGGCTAGATTCGCGATCATTCCCGAAGAGCTTGAGAACGCGAGTTAACACGAGTACAACATTCCATCCTCGAACGAGACGGGTGGCGGGCGTAATTGAGACGGCGAGGGCCGTATTATGTGCGTGCTTGCTAGAAAAAAACTTTGGAGCGGTTGGGACGAACACTTACCCCTTATTTAATTTGCTTATAATAATAATTATCATTAGACAATCCGGATAGCGCCTTATAAGGCCTTATAAGGGTGGAAATTCGAGTCCACGGTTGGTTGGTTCGAGGTCGGAGAATCGGGGTTAATTGGACCCGGACATACAATCCCATCGACCCGAGAGGAGAAAGTGAAGCTTATCGAGCGCTTTTGATAGCTCAAAGCCGCTATCGTACTACGATGTATGGCGTAGAAGCTTTGGAAATTCAATGTAGATAGTGGTATTTACGGTTTTGCCAATGAAGGGTGACGAGGTTTGGTAAGGGAAAGCTTAGACCAAGGTTTATTGGGCCGTATCGGATCCTCAGAAGAATAGGCCAAGTGGCATACAAGTTGGATTTGCCTTCAGAGTTAGAGTCTGTTCACTCGGTCTTTCATGTATCAATGCTACGGAAGTGTATAGGGGATCCAGTCACGAGTTATGCCGATTGAGGATGTCAGTTGCGAGGAGTTGGCCTACGAGGTTCAGTGGCCATATTAGATCGAAGCGAGGTTCATAGGTTGAAGACTAAAGATGTCGCCTATGTTAGTGCGCTGGAGAAACAAGAATAAAGAAGAGATGACTTGGGAATTTGAGGATGACATGAATTCTAGATATCCTCACTGTTCGGGAGTTAGTCAGAGACTATGCAATTAAGGTAAAGTTGTTGTTGAATTTGTTACTTTATGATTTATGTGTTTCACTTTATTCGGTTGACTACTATTTTGTTGTGAAATAGTTGTTATAGTGTTATGTGAAATTAATACGTATTGGACTTTTACGCAGTTTCAAGATTTTGGATAGTCCATATTACGGGAGACTACGCAAGAATTTTCCCGAGAACAATAGTTAAATGAGTTAAACTCCTACATAGTTGAAGTTGACATTTGAGGACGAATGTTCCTAAGAGGAGGATATTACACCCCTAAGTTTCTATCATGTAAGTCGGCGTATTCATACGTTAGTCAATATTTTAAAAGTACAACGTGTGAGAAAGGGCCGGGAAGGTCGAACAAGCGCGGAATCGAGGTAGCGAAGGAGAGGAGCACAGATGAGGCGCCCTGAGGGGCAAGGTGTCCTTGACCTCTCCTGCTCATTGGCGCGCGTGACACGACCTAATTTCCGCGTTGAGGTGCGCCACCGCCCCGAAATATTATAAGTTCATGTTTCATTTTGTTTTCATTTCATATCGAATATCCTCGTCCAGAGAAGAGAAACACGCATTTTATTCAAATTTTGTTTGATTACCTACTAAGCAGCTGTCAAACTCAAAATTAGCAGTATCGAGTTCTAAGCCTACGGAGCATTACGACATAGTTATTTTTGAATTCCCGGCAAATCGTAGCCCGCCGAGCGGAAGTTGTTAGGATTGCTCAAATTGTCGGCCAGCATGTAGGATTCCACTACTATTACTTGTTTACGGTTAGATGTTTCTTTTAAAATTGGTTATAAGGTCTTGCTTAGGTCGGGGCTATGTTTACGGCCAAGATATAGCTCATTGCTTTCTTGATTTGAAGATTAGACATGTAATAGAAGTGCACGAGGCTGCGATCAAATCGATTCAGATCTTAGTAGGGCACCAGGTGCCAATTATGTCTCCCAAGAGGTAGAGTGTGACATTATGCCTTAAGGAAAAAAAATTATACTAAGAAAAAAAGAAATTATGCCTCAAGAAAAAAAAAAATTATGCCATATGTCTCAAGAAAGAAAAATTATACCTAAAAAAAAAAGAATTATTCCTTATGAAAAAAGAAATTATGCCTCTATAAAAAATTATATCTAAAAAAAAATAGAAATTATGCCTTAAGAAAAAAGAAATTACCTCAATGGAAAAAATTGCCTCAAGGAAAAGAAATTATACAAGACACAACTTTTTGAGTGAAAGAATGAACTGAATTGAAAATGATGAGAAAATTAATGAGAAAATAAAGGTAGTTCATAAATTATCATTTAATGAACATTAATGGCAAAAATTAAAAACTTCATGTATAAAGGGTAAAAATTAAAGACCACTTCATTTGGTGACATTCGGTGCAAAAACTTCTCATTTTATCTCCCTCATTTTTTGTGCTATTTTTAGTAGTGAACAGATAATTAGGCCGGCAATTTTAAAATCATATCCTTAGATACATACCTTTCAAGAAGTGAAAGTGAGCTTCGTGTTGACAACATATTATAAAATAAAGCTCAAAATAACGATATAAAAATAAGAGAATACAATATAAAAAAAATAAGATAACTTTATTATTTTTTTCAAGTGTGCCGTATAATATTATTCCCAAAACTTCTATTTATAATATTACATTGAGGAGCACTAAAAATATGTCATAAATGTGATATTAATCTTTGAAAATATAAGAAAGATCAAAAAGGATATAGAAGATAACCGTGAAAGTATAAATATTATTATAAAAAATTCTATTATATATATAAAAAATTATATCTTAAAAGTTTTGAACAATTCATAATTAAAATATGGTAATGTTTACAACATAATTGATAGAATTTTCTTTTTACAAAAATGTAGTTTTTATGATGTTGTAACTGTCCCTTCATATGATTACCAGCCTTGAAATTAACCCCATCTTTTTGGGAAACAAATGGAATCAGTGGATTTTGGTTCTGTCCTTTAATTGCTCTTTCCCTTATCAGAATTTACTTTATTTTTTATTTCATTGGGCCAGTTGAAACCAAAATTGGAAAAATTATGTGATGCGAACTAATTTTATTTCCTTATTATTTTTATAGTAATATTATAACATATATATATACTTATAATGTATTTGTATACCTAAATAATCATAGTCGTCACTATCCTCCCCAACTTCACATGTTCGCCATCGCTAGTTCGTCGATGTTTTAGGCTGGCCATTAAAAAATGACGCTAAAATATTATACATACACAACATATTTTACATACCCTTTATATATAAATGACTTTTTATATAATTGATCAAGTTGTACACATACAAATTAAAACTATATATTGAATTCAGCGTCATCATGTATTGATGTTTTTCGCGTATCTTCGATTTCTACTTTGATAACGTAATATTGATAACTGTCTGTACGACGACACGCTTTGAGAACATGTAATTCATATAGTTGATTACGCATACATACATATATACAACTACAATCAAATATTGTATTCGCACGCATTTTAATTGGGATTAGATTTTATATGCGTGCATATTCATTTGCATTTGCTACATTTTAAAATAATCTTCTTCTTATATTTTTACAATTTATGGACCTTTTAGATAATAACCTTAAATTTTTTTGAGCAAATTAAAATTTTTATCAGAAAAATTAGACTGCAATCTAAAATTCTATAAATTATAGCAAATATTATATCGAATTTAAAATTTTATAAATTACTATTATCTATTTAATATTTTATGTAAGATCGAATATTACACCCAAATGTAAACGTTGTCCCAAGAATAATAACAATATTTAAAAATAGAGGTAAATCTTAATGATATTTAAAAGGTAAATCAAAACCATGTGATAATATGGTACGTATTATCATTCCGGTTGGTGGTAGGAGGAGCGTGAGCACGGTGTTAATTCAGAACTTAACCTCCGTTTCTGACCTTATTTTTAACCTTTAAATCAAAATCGGAGCGTCAATTTCGAGCCGTTTAATATCCAACGGCCACGATGGAGCGGACAATCAACATTTGCTTTCCCTGCTCCCCAACGGTCAAAAACTTGAAAATACAAAAAGGCTGAAAGAATTTTCCCTAATTCAGAACCAACTTTCTCTTCTCCTCCTCCCTCCCTTCATCTACATCAA
Organism: Datura stramonium; assembly: GCA_018107945.1. Taxonomy (NCBI): domain Eukaryota; kingdom Viridiplantae; phylum Streptophyta; class Magnoliopsida; order Solanales; family Solanaceae; genus Datura; species Datura stramonium. Next base: position 23,660 of record JACEIK010009968.1, on the reverse strand, counting down.
AAAATTCTTCAAGATTCATCCTTTCTGGTACTTATTCTGAAATCTTTTTGAAACCCATCAGAAAAATGAGTGTGTTACAATACCCAGAAGGGATTAATCCAGCAGATCTTCAGATATGGAGACAATGCCTTTGACAATGGAGATTCTGCAGATTTGTCTTCACTGAAACATTCTTGGTCCCTATGAAACTATCGGACTCCTTTGAATCTGATGTCTCAAGCAAGGAGAATCAGACTCCTTCGTTTGAGAATTCATCCGTTAATCTTACATCTCCGATACCCATCAAGCCACTTCACCCCAATGGAGCTCTGGAGAATTCAAGACTCAAGCCAAACAAGCCCAGTTCCAAGCAGCGTTTTGATGAGATGACAACTAGAAAGAGTGGAAAGGATAATGATTTCCGTGATGAAAAGAAGATTGATAAGGAAATTGAAGAGATTGAAAATGGAGATTAGTAGGTGAATTCGAAATTAGAGGCCTTGAGAATTGAAAAGGCTCAAAAAGTTTCAAAACTGTTGAAAAGCGAGGGTTGTGGCAGCAAATTTATGGAGCCAAAACAGAGTGTTAAGATTGCAGATAGTTCATCAATGAGTGCAAAAACAAATGCGCAGAAGGGGGTCTTAGTCTAGGACCATCTGAGTTTTTGCTGGGGCAGCCGAGGTTGAGTATGGGGCCATCAGAGATTTCTGCAGGACAGAAGCGACAACTGGGCCAAACAAGAGATGATTACACCTATTCAGCCAATACAAAATAGGCGAAAGTCTTGTTTTTGGAAGCTTCAAGAGATTGAAGAAGAGTGTTTGAGTAAAGAAAGGGGGAAAAGTTCAAGCCTTAGTCCCAAATCAAGAAAAGCAGCAGCAAGAACTATGGCTTCAAGGCAGGCAGTTACTACAATTGCATCAAAGAAGAATATGAAGAAGGATGATGCATTTCTGAGTTCAGTTCAGCCAAAGAAGTTATTCAAGATGGCGAAAAGTCTGCTCCCTGCTATGTAAGAAAGCCCCAGAGCCGGGGAGGTTGTTGCTAGTCGGTACAATCAGAGCACAACTCAATCATCAGTAGTGAGAAAGAGGTCTTTACCCGAGAATGATAAGGATGAGATTAATAGAAATGATAAGAAACGCTCTTTATCCGTAGGGAAAACGCGTGTATCTCAAACAGAGAACAAGAATTTGGGTACTGAAAGCAGGGTGAAAAAGAGATGGGAAATTCCTAGTGAGATAGTAGTTCATGCTAGTACAGAGAGTGAAAATCTCCACTGAGCATTACTGTGAAGCTGATTGCTTCCTAAATTAGGATTGCTCGGTGCATTGCCAATGAGACTCCTAGGGATTCCGGACCTGCCAAAAGAGTGGTCGAGTTGATAGGCAGGAAATCCTTTTTCAGCAATGATGAAGATAAGGAGCCATCTGTCTGTCAAGTTCTCAGTTTTGCAGAGGAAGATGCTGAAGAGGAATAATGTGAAATAAAGGGGAGCTCACCCTTGTCACGATCTTTCAATTTTCAGTCCTTACTTTTAATTTTTGTTCATTCTTATTTGAGTCTTGACTCTGGCACTGAATATGAGGAAGCATTCTTTAGGCTTCCTCGTACTAGTATTCTAGCTTCTGATTACATGTTTGTTCTGGCAATGAATGAGCTCTCATGTTGCAGTATATGGCCGAGTTACTTTTTACTACTAAGGAAAATGCTGGACATTACTATTGCTTCTTGTTATATATACTACGTTGTGTCAGCTGCATTTCATTACGAGAATTTATGACGGAGCTTTCTTCTTCTTTACAATTGCTCCTTTTGATGATTGTATGAGTACATTTATTGTCACGTTAAGTTCTTAGAATATGCCTTATTTTCAGAATTGGAATTTGACCTGCCTTCCCCTTTTGTGGGATATAAACAAGGGTGTGTAGTAGGGCTTTAAATCATACAATCATTCAATTCACCAAGGTTTTTCAATACCATCTTCTTCTCCGAGTTGAGGACATCCATTGGCTATGATGCGAGTTACACAATCGAACATAAGAAAAGGGATCATGGGAAGACACTGCAGTCCTCTTGTTGGAGAATAGTCTTTCTGTATTATTATTGACCTTATGTCCTAAAATGTCACATGATATATGTAAAGTTATCTACTTATTGAAAAAAAAAACTCAAAAAGGATGTTTTATATCTCACCTCTAAAGCTGAGAACCTTTTGTCCTGCTACGAGGCATCTTAGTGAGTTAATCTTCCCTTGAGGTTCTGCCTTCTTTTCTAGTCAGCTCCTACATCCATGTAACTATTGCCACCTTTACACTTTGTCCCAGATTTTTAAGGTGTTAGAGGGCTGAGCATTTTGGCCATTCATTCATCCTGCTCTGGTATTATCTGGTATTCTTGGCCCAGCCTAGTTTGTCCTTTGGAGGCGTCTACCGTATTAGCGGTAGTTTCATTGATCGCATCTTGTGCTGTATGTTGATCATCATACTGGAAAAATTTTGTTATTGCTATGTTTAGAGTGTATATTTATAAAGCCTTTTTGCTTTCATGTGTTATCTTAAAAGCACAGCTGACAATCAAAATATCTTACAACCTATAACTGTTGATGTATAATTGATTTTAGCTTTGTGCGCCTTTTCTATTTTCGTTGCTTCTTTTGTTTCTCGAATTTTTGAATTTTATTTGTGGCAACAGGTCTAATCTCTCCTAACGTTATGTTTGCCGGTTTGCATAGACACATCTTGGCCCAATCTCTACATTGCTGTTGTGAACTGTAACTAGCACATGTGATTTTGCTCCTTGGAAGTAAGAAAATGCTTATCTTGTCTCTAAGTTGATTCAAGATAAGCTTTCAATTTCCATCAGCAGAAACTTTCTTTTGACCTGGAAATTAGAGTAGGATGATGACTCTTAAACATGTGGTTCCACTTCACGACTCGTTAACAGATGGCAGTCATATAGTCCAGTTTATTTCACTTCTTACCTGTCTAATTTCTTCCTTTTTGTTTAAACTCGGGGATTGCATCAATGGATTAGAATGCACTTACTGGAATTTAAAAGCTCTTTAATAATAGATACTTCAGAACTACTAGTGTCTTTCTCATCTTTCATCCTTTTGATACCAAAGTTAAGACAAGTCATTGTCAGTTTGGCTTTGATGTATCATGCCTTCTCACTGTAAAGATGCTTCTCTCCTTGTCAAAATTATCAAGAATATTGTGAACCTCTATCTACTTCTCATTCTTTTACTAATGTAACTTTCACCACTGATGCCTCTTTGGGTCTATGGTGAGATTTCCACTATTCAATACCTCGTAGCTATTACATCTTGGTTTCTCTTTTACTCCCATTGATGAGGCAATATTATGTTTTAATTCTTTGATTCTTCTTCTTCATCTTATTTCTTTCTAACTCTAATAGCTATATAGAATTTACATTTCCATATACTGTAGGCAAATAGATCACATCCCCAAAACTGGATTTTCCAGCTGTAGTCATTACTAAGATCCATGATCAAGCAAGAGCTTTTGACCCTATATTTTGTCATGGTGAAGCAAATTCTATTAAGTATTTCTGGAGATGCACAGTGTAGACAGTAGGAACCCCTCTTTACAGTAAGTATTTTCTGCAGAAACTAGATGTCACAAAAAATAGTCATTTGAAATCCATGACCAAGCAAGAGCTTTTGATCCTACATTTTGTCCATGAAATTTATATTTGATATATACAACAAACACCCTACTTCTCTACTGTAATCTCTAGCTTACTCAGACATTCTTCTTTCATTACAGTTCATACAACAACTATGCTTCAGTCTCAAACAAATAAATGAAAATGAATTATCCTACGTATATATTCTCCATCTCAAGTGTTGTAGCTTTTACACTTCTCTTAAAAAATATTAATTATTAGGGGTTTTGACTAATTTAACCTTATTTATATCTAAGTTATTATATCTCTCCATTAAATATTTATTTAATAATTATGAATAAAGCATAATTATAAACTTACAAAAATACCCATAAAAAATTATTAAAACTAAAAAAATAATTAATGTTTTCTTGAACTTTTAAAGCGATAAATAATTTAACACAACTATTTTTTTAAAAGCATAGATAATTTGAGACTAATGGAGTATTTAACTTTACACGTGTATCATAAAACCATAAAATTTTTACTCACTCTATTACATTTTAATTGTTAGGATAAGATTTGCACACCCATTAGAAAAAAATTAATAGATGATTATTTGACTAATATAACTCCATTAATTTTTTGTGTCTGATAATAATTATTTGGCATTTAAAATGGCTTTTTGAATATTAATGGTAGAATCGAAAAATATGGCCAAATTATGAATTTTGAAACAATTATTTATAATGTAAAGCTATATAATTCAAATAAGATAGGAGAGAGTATTTAATTATTTACTTATAGTAATATATTTTTTCTTTTTTTGATTCATTCCAGATAGTAGGCAATACCGTCGTTCCCCGTCCCTCCACATCCGAAAATGGGAGCAAGGAGGTTTTCTATTAGCTCTCGACACCATGAAAATTAGGGGTTTTAGGCTCATTCTCCAATCCACCCTCCTTCTGCACAGACCTCGAATCCATTTCGCCACTTTCAATGTGAGCCCTGGTTCGGGTTTGATAAACCCCTAAAGTCTCTGCAGAAAACATGGTAGCACCTGCTTTGAAAGGCAGATAAAGCTGAGCGCTAACTTTCTTATGCCGTTCTTGTTTCAATCGATTGAACTACAGTGTCACTGTTGGGTTACACTCTTCATGACCCAAAGAATTCGGCTTCAACGCACACTGCATCGGTGTGGAAATTTCTTTCTTGAAGTAGAGTATTATTCTTTTGAGTTTAGCGTCTTTTCCTGTAAATTCTACTAACTGCTTATTTACATTGATATGCAAAGGTCTTTAGCCTTTATACTTTGGAGTGGTTGAGTGTAGGCTATTGTTCATTTCCATGGAATGAAACTTTGACAAATTTGGTATTTTTTTTCCTTATTCATTTATTAAAAAGCTGTTAAGATAAAAATTTCTCTTCTTGTTGCAAGTGTGTAGAGTTATAATTATTAACCAGTCAAAAGAAATGAGCTTTGATTCAAGCTGGCCCAGGTCCAACAATCCAGGTTTTTATCTTTAGTAAGAGACATAAGCTATGAAAATATCATTTTAATGGTTTTCCTTGCTTTTCTTTTTGGGTGGGGGGATGGAGGGTTGGTATTTGCATGTGAAACGGAGTTGGTTAAAGTGATTGAGTTATAAGGTTTTAGCAATGAAGTTTCTGTATGATCTAGTTTGCGGAAATAGATTTTAAAATATCTCATGCTACTTAGGAAACTATGAACTGTAATTTGTATTACGAAGGCCTGTAATTATATGGGTTGGCTGTTGAGACTCCTTTCGCAATTAACACAGAGAACACAGTATTGAGATTGGGGAACTCTTTTTGCAACACTGAATTGTAAGTATATATACATTTTTTAATTCTAGTCCTGTTAACAAACATGGCATTGAATGGATATGATGTTCTGAACCCTATCTTGAGTCACCTGCTTTAGCTATTTCTATTAGGGAAGTACATTCTTTTCTTTGGTCGTTTAATGTTGTGATTTACTGCTAATTTCTAATACAGAATTGTATTAAATCCATCCCAGTTGGAGTCCTCCTCAATTGGCCAACTTTTGCCCCTAGTATATTTGGCTGCTGCCAATCATTCTCAACTCAGGCATCCCCCGCTGAATTTGTGGATGAAGTGTTGGCAGAAGTTCTCTCGGTTATGGCCAATTCTCAAAGTGTAGGAGAGGAACTCTGTGCCACTTATATTGATAAGTTTTGCAATGACAGAAATCTATCAGGAGCCATTAGGCTAGTGCAGACTTTGCATGATAAAAATTTCCCCCTCCGACCAGAGTGCTAATCGCCTTCCCTGATAGCTACCCAGGCGAGGAAAATGATATTGGCCTTCTATGTCAGAGTTTCAAGGATCTGTTAGTATCTTGCAAATCTCTGGATTCATCTACATATCTTGTCTTTGCTCAGGCATTTATCAAGGAAAATGATGTTCCCTGCTTACTAAGATTTGTCCAGGAGATTTCAGAGTTGACCTTTCCAAGTAGTACTACAGTTCTGAACAGGATCATCTTTGCCTTTGCTAAATGTGGACAGGTTGATAAGGCGTTGCTAATTTTTGATCAGATGAAGAGTTTGAAATCCAAACCTGATGTGATCACATATAACACCATTTTGGGAATCTTAGGCAAGTGTGGTAGAATAGATGAAATGCTTAATGAGTTTGTGGCAATGAAAGAGGATGGTCTAATTCCTGATATTGTTTCTTATAATACCTTAATTACTGGATTGCGAAAGGTTGGCAGGCTTGAGTAGGTGCTTAGTATTTTTCAGGGAGATGTGTGAGAGAGAAATTGAACCAGATTTGCGGACTTATTGTGCTTTAATTGACAGCTTTGGAAAATCTGGTAATATTGAGGAATCACTGAGACTTTTTAATGAGATGGCACAAGGAATCTGCCCATCGATTCATGTTTACAGAGCAATGATCAGTATTTTAAAGAAGATGGGGAAGTTGGAGTTGGCTGTTGCTTTTTCAAATGAGATGAAGGAATCAATTTCAAATCATCATGGACCAAACTATATTCAACGGAAAAACAGTTAGTTTTAGCATGTCAAATTGATAGTGGATACCGGTTGAGTAATGTTTACAAAGAGCATTGTTTTGCTCCATGATGTTGCTGCTGCTATCGTCAACAAGAATGAATCTGTTGTGGTATGTATTTGCATAGAATATATGCTCTCTTAGACTTAAAATGAATCTGCAGGCACAATTGTATGTTCATAGTATATGATTCTGTTATTAAAGGCGCAACTTCTTGTTTGGAATTCTTGCTGTGCAGGTTGAAGTTTAAAAAGATTTTCTTTCGGTTACAGGCCAGTAAAGTTGAAGAACCATAACCAGTGATTACAGGCCAGTAAAGTTGAAGAGCCATAACCAACTATCTGGTCCAATCATAGGCTGACTTCCCCATGTTTGGTGGTTGGATCTCTGAAATGACTGCACACCTGAATTTTTCAAAGTATTTTTCCTTGTGTGGTTAATATACTCTTATCCTGTATGAAAAAGGAGAAGAGATGCATCTGAATTGATGCTTAATGGTGTAAATATCAAATTATTTTGTGGATGTTGTAACCTCATTTATAGTTTGGTGCATCATGTAAGTGAATTGTAAAAGGTTTTCTCTGCTGACTGAGCTCTTTTTTCTTTTTGCACAATAAACCGAGATGTTACAGTTGTATGACGTGTTTCATCCAGCTTTGTGTGAAAAAAGTTTTCCTTATTCTGTACCTAATTGATGTACTATATATTGTAGTAGTTCTTTGGAGGGCACAAATGATGGGATTAATTTTAGAGGGAAACTTTTCTAGTGCTTATTGGTCAACTGATTGCTTTAGGAATCCTTGGGAAAAAATGACAAAATGGTCCCTTTTTTTGATAGTAAGTTCAAAATAATCCTTAAGTATCACTTGAGCAGTTTTGGCCTTTAAGTTTGCGAAAAGTGAGCACTTTTGATCTCCTTACTGAAAACAGAAAAATATAAATGGGAATGTTCATTTGGAAGTACATATTTTATCTATTTTGTGTCTCGTGTAGTTTTTAAGTTTCGATTTTTTGAATTTTGCGGCAAACTCTGCTGTTTTAGCTTAAATTTAAAGAATAATCTTATCCTTTTGAGGATAATAAAAAATGAAATTAGAAGTGCTCAATTTTGACAAACTTAAATGATCAAAACTACCAAGTTGATATTTAAGGGCCAAGGATTGACAATTGATTCCTTTTCGCAGAAAAGTGCAGTGACAAGGTAAAATTCCTTTTATATTGGTTCATTTAACTTCTTTTTTTAATCTGTTGGTCTTCAGTCCTGCTATTTGGCCCCTGCTTGCGAGCAGTGAAGTGATTGGTAAACAAGGATGGGTTTTTAGCAGGCATAGAATGTATCGTCAAATATTCAATATGATAATTGAAATGGAACAATCTAATGTAGTAGATGCCAGAAAGAGGAGTAGAAATTGATGAAATATTACTTGGAACCAGGAAGCTGGTTAAAAATTCAACCCGAACAAAATTTCTCAACTACACTAGTAAAAAGAGCTCAATACAGTATGTAAAAAGCAATAAATCCAGACTTGTGTTTAGTTGGATTAGTCTCATGGTAACAGATTCTGCTAGAATCCCTCCCAAATGTGGAACGCCTTATCCAATCAGATACCACCAACACCCTTGTACGCCAGCTGACCAACTTGCTGAAATATGAAGCCAATCATTCGAGTAGAAAATGGCAACTTTGATGCATTGATATTGCCTGGTTTGATGTAAACACTAAGTACAATAATTTGACAAGACTTACCTTGCATATACTGAATACCAGAGCCACTGGGTACTGTGACCTATTGAAACCCAGTCTCCCGGGAGTTGAGCTGCAGTCTGTTCCCCACCCAAAGGTGCAAATTGCCCCAAATGCCTATACCTGTAAGAGAAGGGAAAAGAAGGGGTCAAAAACTAAAAACCAACATGAAGCATAAAATCAGAAAAGGTCAGAGCTAACACTTAGTGTCAACTCTAAGCAAGAGGAGTTCATATAATCTCCTATTCAAATATGAATGTCATTTTCTTCATATTCAACAGGTTTATGTTTATGCAATCTTTAAGCATTCATGCTAGAGATAATCACCAAACTAGTTAGAATTGTCTTCTTCAAACCAAAAACAATTCCACCTGAATTCTTGATGGTGGGAAGTATATAGTCATTTCATGCCTACCTAAAAGGATGGAAGCGATGGCGCCCTGTTCCTCTGAATCTTAGTGGACCTTCTGGATTTCCTTCACATACTTTCATGCGATTGAAACAGTCAGCGAGGTAGCTACCTTGTTGAGCCGCAACCTAGTGTGTAGAAAATAATGACAGAAGCATAAGATAAGGAATAGAAGCATATAAACAACAGAAAATAATCTATATATTCACCTGTGCTGTAGCAGGAAAGATTTTTCATCTGAGGTCTACTTGGCAAGTAGTGTCTTGAACTTTTCGATGTTAATTTCAGCATCTTCTTCTGAATTCTTTAGTAAAGCATTAAAGTTTTTCAGATGCTTTTTCTTCAGATACAAATCCACTTGAGGGTACCTCTCACATATGTCTTGGATCACTTCTTTAAAATCATCCATTCTTAGAGTACCAGAACTGTTCTTGTCTGCCTTTGCTAAATATGATTGCAATATCTTCCACAAATCTTATATTTGAATTGTAGATATTTTAAACAACTTATATAAAGACAAATGAAATTTCATCCACTTCCATTCAATCGTGTCAGCGTGCTTTTTAGAAACCATAAAGATTAGAAACGGGAAAGTATACGACACAAATAAACGAATCAAAATACCAGAAAGTGTGAGCATGATATCGTCAATTCCTGATCTTGATTTTCAAATGGCATACCAAGATGAGGGAGAGTGAGGGTGGAACGGAAAACATAGTTAGGTTTGCTTAGTATATTTTGAGATTTATAGTAAATGAGAATTGTTACAACTCTTTAGTTATTCAATCAGGGAGTTGAAGAAGAAAAGATCATTAATACAAGTCGACACTTCTTCAAGTTTCAAGAAATACTGCTAAATTGTTGAAATTCAGTATAAGAGATCAATCTAAAGATTGATTAACTGTACATGACACTGCGTTGGTTTATTGTGGCTGTCCACCCAGAGCATAAATCTCGTACATCTTCATCGGAGCCATTCATCTGTTGCTAAGACTCGCCTCTTTGTCTGCAAACCATCAATGAAAACAGATTGGCACGAATCATCTCAAGGGTGTGAATTGGTGCTGAAACAAGTTAATATTAACAAGAAATGCAGTAATACTAAAATTGAACATACCTGACCAATTTGTTTCATAAAATCCAGAATGACAGGGCGAGATCCAATGCCAGTGGCCCAGACACACATTCCATATGGTGGCAACAGTTTGGCCAGTGCTTCTCTCTTTGGTTGATATTTCACGATCACCTTTGCCACCATTGACCCCGTTTTCAGCTGAATACCATCTCTTGCAAATTTTTCCTCAGCAAAAGCCGTAATTCTTTTGTCAAACCTGAAAAGTTAAAGTTTGAAGTGATCTACAAAACCAATAATGCAGATCCTCAGAGATCAACAGGGCAACAAACAAGTTACAAGCTATAATATAGTATGAGTTTCACTTGCACCAATTGATCGAAAAACACACTTCAATGTTGCTGTTAAAAACAATGTGCTTGGACTCTTCAAATGCTGTCACACCCATCTAATCCTCGAACACATTTTTTAAGAGTCAGACAACATAGATTCAAAAAACAAAAGCTATAATGTAGTATGTGGAGAATGTTACTTACATGTTCAGTATATTATCCCCAGCCTCAAGTGTTATCCTGACACTGTTTAAGAGCAGGATACAACTTGGCCAGATCCTCTTTCACAAAATCGTGAAGCTCTGCAGCAAACTCCACGCCTGCTGGACCACCTCCAACAACCACAAAGTGAAGAATTCTCTTCCTCTCGTCTTCACTTATGCTGGGAAGGCTTGCCCTCTCGAAACAGTCTATCACAGTCCTACGAATTCTCTGAGCATCTTCTACTTCCTGCATTGAAATACCGTTGCTTGCTCTTCAGGAAACCATATAAGGTGTATTTGTATTGGGTTGTATCTGTATTTAGAGAAGCTTTTGTTTCGTACTTATCTTATTATTGGTTTAGTTTATGTATGGCGGAAGGGGGCATTGGAATAGTCTTAGCTCCTGAATATTTAGACAATAAAAAGCAAAACGGGAAAAAATAAGATTGAGACCGTTATGAACTCCATTCATTGTCCTTATACTTAAATAGACAGCCCAGGCTAGTTAACAGCTAGGTGGTGAGTCTTTCAGTGGTTAAAAGGCTCTCTAGTTTGTAGCAACTTCTCTACGGTACCAGTTGTTGCTTCACTGAGATTGCTTCACTAATAGGCTCACATGTCGACTTTGATCGTTATGGACTAATACCAAGATCGAGCCACAAGACTCAAATGTAGGTACCTTCAGAGACTATACTTCAATTCAGTAAAGACAGTTGCTTAGTAAAGCTACCTTTAGAAAGTAATGCGTTCTCAACAACACCAGGGGTGTTGAAAGTATTTGCCTGAGCGCCCATAGCAATCACCAGGTAGTCATAATCTACGGTAAACTCTTCTATGCCACCGCCCAAATGACATGGTTGGATTGTTTTACAGTGTACTTTCTTGTTTACTGTGTCAATCTTGTAACACTCAGCTTCCTTGAAATCAGCATCGAAGTTTTTCTGTTACACAGAAATTACATCATCATAAATACTTCTCATGTCAACAACAAAATCTCAAATACACTGACAGACATCACTAAGGATGAATATGAAAGAGTGACAACAAACTTTTAGATTAATGATGTTATGATGATTACCTTTTTGACAATATTACGTATTGGTTCTACGATGCTCCTTGCTTCGACTGTGCCACAGGTAACACTAGGTAACAGAGGAGTGAAGGCAAAATAGTTGCGAGAGACACGACCTGGACAGAATAAGAGGGTCTTTTCAAATTCTTAAGAAAACTTGTTTCACCTTAGCCTGTTCCAAGCACTACCACTCTCTTCTTCTTCATGATATCAGCATCTTGACCTGCATCAGCAAATGCAGTGTGACATACTGCTCCTAGCCCTCCGCCACTGCAAAAGTCCAAATTAAATCAATCAAATCCTAAATAAATTAATTAGTTGTCAGCAAGAAACAACCTCTTTGCCCCACAAAGATAGGTGCCAAGATCTGCATACATCCTACTGAATTGTCATGCTAAAATAAACATACACATTAAAAAATCAGATCAAATTCTCTAGTTTCTTTTCCGGGGCGAGGAAAACAAAACTAAAAGACTGAGTAATAGCTGAAAATCCAAAATATAAAAAAACTAACTAAATAAAGAACAAATTGATGAGTAATGACAACATTGCAAATGCAGATACATTTATTAGCTTCCGAGCAAAAACCTTAACAAATAAGGAAGATCCTACATCCATTTGTCTCGAAAATTTTACTTCTATCCAAGGATTAAGACCACTGAATCTCCTTAACAAAAGGAAAGTTCTAGTAAAGTGGCAAAAGGAGATTCAAAAATTTCTTATATATATGTTCAGATCTTAACAGGTGTGACAATTTTGGCACCAAAAAGAAAAAACAGACAAACTTATAAAGAACAAAAAAATAAAAAAACAATCAACAAGCAAATGCTAAAATGTGAAACAAATCATATATAGATGAGTGATACTAGTACAACAAGTGGTACACATGTTAATATAAACAGAATTAACAAAAAGCATATAGTTAATTTACGTCAGTCCTTTGTTATCGATGAATGAATTGACAAACCTGACAGTGAAAAGAACAAGAAGTTTGAGATGAGGGTAGTCATTTAAAAGCCCTAGAGCTCTCTGAAAAACTATACCCACGATGCATTCTGTTGAATTAACCTATAATTTCACTTCTCTTTTTCTGTATCTTAGCAGCTTTATATTTGTTTTAAAAAAGCCAAACATTCCATGAACGTAGTTGCAGGGCAGCCACTTTTTATCGTTTGTTTGGGGCCTGGTGGAAGTAACACTCACGTAATAAGCAATTTTAGCGCATTGTTGAATTGTCAAATACCTAAAACTCAGGGAACGTGTCATTATGGATCTCCATGTTATTCGGAGGACTCCAACCATTTTGGTTTTGACCCATATTAGAAAAGAAAAAACAAGAGGAATTTCAAATTTAAATGGCTAAACATATCATTTACTTACATTTTTTAAATTAAGCACCTACTCCTCAAAACATCTTGATAGCTGTCCAATATATAGATGGCCTATGAGATCAAGCTCTACGGTTTTGAAATTTACTTGGTGGCAAAATTTTGCCTCATGTGTGCAGTCTTAAAATAGTTAGTCTAATTCGCACGGAGAAGTGGTTTTTTTAACTTTTTATAAAAGTAAGTCATTTCTCTACGCACAAGAGATTTAAAAATGATATTTTGTTATATTAATTAGCAAAAGAATAGAATTTCATTTACAAGCTGTCAGGTTCTACATAAGTGGAAGTAAAAAAAAAAACATTTTTTTATAAAAATTTTAATCTAAATTCTAATTTTAAATGCTAATATAAATAGTTACAAGACAATATTACCCAGTGTTTTTACTAGTCTATAGTCACAACTAAAATTATCCTAATAAGTTATCTCATGCTTGCTATTGTTAGTAATGTTCCTTACATCGGGGAATTTTTGTATTGGTTTGTAGATTTCACTACAATTTTAGTTGCATGCGATGTCTTTATTGATTTATTAGTCTTATTCGTTAAGATTTAAAAAAAAAAAGTGTGAATTGATTGTAGCTATGGTTAAATTTAGAAATTGTTATTTACACCTTCCATAATGTCATCTTTATCGAAGCCGCGTTTCATGTGTGTCCTCCTTGATGGCAGAGTAATTTAAAAAGTAACATAAATAATCGTAAAAGTGTTTGTGTCGTAATAAAAGGTTTAGAAAAGAAATCACGAATTTTTAAATTGATAAATGATTATGTTTAAGAAGTTTGATCAAAATCCAATAAGTTCTTTTTCAATTTTTTTCTAATAATTATTTCAATGAACATAAATATCGTAAAAATAGTGTTTAATTAAAAGGTAAAAAAATCATTTGTTTTACGCTGATCGGCCATCATGCATTATATATGTTAATTTGAGATTGGTATTACAAAATTTATATTACATTCACTATTAATAAGTTAACATTTAATATAAGTATTAGCATTACGAAGATGTATAATACAAAGTTGTATAGTAGAATAGAACATATAGTATAACTTATCGGTTTAAATAATTAGCATTTATGAAATTGTATATGAGTTGTGCGGCTTGTTTTGACACTAATAAATTGATACCATATATATCATGACTAACACATTTATTTGTTTGTAATTAATCGTTGAACTAATTAAGACTCTCAAAACTAGTGAAAACAACCACTATACTTGTATTATATATGGTAGGCATGCATGTCGGCTCCTTGAATACAAATAAACCTGCGAATGCTATTAATGTAGGATGTTTTGTGTATTGAAATTTGCCTTTTTTTTAATTGTATTTTAAAAGTCTTAAATGCAAGGTTGATTTACATTATATGTAAGTTTTATTTAATGTATAATATTTTTAAAAATAAAAAATCTTAATCACTTTTAAATTTCTAAATATTAAATTTTTTAAAATTAAATTTTGGGGTGTTTTGGGTTGATTTTAATTGAAATTGATTTTAGGAAAACCTAATATTAATAATATAATTAAATAACTATTTTTTCAAGTATGAATTTTTATTTTTAAAAAGGATAAAATGGTGAATAATATTTTTCTATGAGACTTCGTACTTTAAATATTTAGTAATAATTTAATTTTAAACTTTTCATTTTACCCTTTATGAAATGATTTCAACTCCAATCTCTCTCTCTCTCTCTCTCTCTTAATCTATGTGTTCAGTCAAATACCTTCACATAAATTTAAATAAAAAAAAGTGTAGATTTAACTACAGAAAGTGAATCATTCGACTAATTAAAACAATTTAAAGTGTATTGTATTTGTTATAAGTATATTATCTTATATAAATATTCATTGGATAAACTTGCGGCTAGATAAACTTACAATTGGATAAGCTTGCAATCAAATAAACAAATTTTTAATATTTTGTATTATAGCGAAAGATCTAAGTTAGGGTTAGTCATCTCCACGTAAATAAAGGAATTCCCCCTCATTTTATTTCATCCCACAAGAGAAACAAAAATTATTCTTTCTTCTTTTCTTTCTCTATAATATTTTTATCTTGCTTTATTATTTCATAAGCGAGTATTTCTCTATATATATATATTTGAAAATAAAAAGAAGAAGAAGAAGGAATACACGCCGCCTACTTGAATATGATACAATCCTAGTACAAATGAAATCACTCACGAATGCCATTGTACAATCGCATTCGTAGATTTTAAATCACATACGACTAATACGTTTATAATGTATTGGAATATTATAAATATGATTTACAAATTGCATATATTGAATGCGGTTTACTAATCGTATACGTTGGGATGTGATACAAGTCATACTAAATCGAATGATTACAATTGTATATATTAAATGTGATTTATACGGCACATACGGAAAAGTTTGTAGATCATGTTCTGCAAAGATTTATAATCTTGATCCACCAATGTCTAAATTATTCATGCTCGTCAATGTGATTTATAAGTTTATAAAAGGTACAAAATTTAATAATTTTAAAATTTTAATATTAAAACTTCTTATCTAGATAAACACAATTGTTCAAATAAGAAAAGATTTAGGATGTAAATTTTAGTCAATTATAAAGTATTAAATATTGAGTTCTTATATTTACCAATAATTAAAAATTTAATAAATAAAGATAACTTAAAAATAAAAAAACTAAAAAAAATAAAAAAAATAAAAAAAATAAAAAAAATAATGATAATTTTGTCTATGTAATTACTTCAATGATTTGCAAATGTTCAACCAATATTTCTAGTATCTTATGCTTTTAATATAAGTATAAATAGATAAATAGATAGATATAAATTAAATTTCTAAATATTAATATTTTTTATCTTTTTTGATTTTTTTAATATTTTTATGTTTGATTAATAATTTTAAAATCTTAAATACTAAGAAATTAAACAACTATTTTGAATTTGAATTCTATTTTTAATAGGATATAAATAATGAATGATATTTGCTATTTACTTTAAATATTTAGTAATAATTT
This sequence comes from Datura stramonium, assembly GCA_018107945.1. NCBI lineage: Eukaryota > Viridiplantae > Streptophyta > Magnoliopsida > Solanales > Solanaceae > Datura > Datura stramonium. The sequence goes on along the minus strand of JACEIK010009968.1, from coordinate 7,762 downwards.
AATTTTAAACTTTATTTACCCTTTGAAATGATTTCGGCTTATTTTTTCTCTCCCTTAATCTACATCTGTCTAGTCAAACTCCTCCCAATAAATTGAAACAAAAGAAATAATGTAGATTTAACTAAAGAGGGTGAATAACAAGAACACTTGATTAATTGAAAAAACTTAAACTACCTTGTGTGTTTATATTTTCTTTTTAGAAAGAAATTCAACATATTAATTCATAATAAAATTACACTTTTTTAATTTGTTTTCTCGTACTATAAGTTAAAATTTTGTAATGAATAATTAGTTAGTTTAATAAATATAAAATTTTATACTTTTATATTTGTTTGTTGTTTTGTGTTTTTAAAGTCTTAATATTAGGAAGTCTTAGATATTAGGATAAGTGGGTTGGTTTTAGTAGGGAAAAACTTGGCTTGGCTTCGTCCTCGGGTCGTCATGACAAATACATCTTCTTTCTTCTTTTTGTTCCCATTGATAGAACCATATTAATTGTTTTTTTACTTGACTTATGTCTTGTAAAATCTCCAATTCTTCACGATTTGATCTCTTGCTTCCAAGATTCCCCATTACGGCGACATCCATGAACTTTTGCCCCATCATGGTGATCATTTTCTCATAGTACAAATTGCTATCTTGGCATTCAATGAAGGTAGCGGCCATTGCTTTCACTCGTGGTGGTTGGACTTTAGGCTGCCCAGGACCTCCAACATAGAGCATACTCGTGAAATGTCTCGGTTGACTTCTTTAACTTAGTCAGGTGGTACCTGTCGTAGTGTCGTGTGAATGCGAATCGATCCATGATCTGTGCCATATCACTCCACCCACATGTTCGAAGATCTTTGTTGGGTGTATCGAAGAAGCTTCACTAAATAAACTTCTTATGAACAACTTCATCCTAATCCTCTTTATTTTTCACTGACCAGTTTGTCACATTAGGCCTCAAATGTGTATGGATGCGAGTTTCTGCGAATATATCAAACTTTGACGGCTTGTACCCTATAGGCAAGTCAATGTCGAGGTTGCATACACAAATCACACTCATATTCTAGGATTTTTCTTTGTAATTTGGAGGTTTCTCATTACTTCCTTAAGATAGCGAATCTCTTTTCCTAAAATATCATCGGCCTTTTCCTTGGCATCCCTCTCCATTTCCTCATGCAGTCTACCGGATCGGAACTGACCGATATTGGAGTTGGTAAAGGATTGAGTTTCCATTGCATATACCGGAGGAACATGTTGCGCGTGAGGAGTAGCAACATGTGCCCCTTGTATATGTTGGGATGGATAAATTTGGACAGTAGGAGTGTTTTGGATCGGAGGTGGTAGAGGATTATAAGGGGTGTTGGCGAGTGGTTGATTTGGTGGTTTAATAGGTAGTTGCTGGTGGGTGGATTGGTGTTGACGGGTAAGGAAATGAGGAATGTGAGTTGGAGGTTGATTTGGTTGGTTGGCCGGGTGGTGGATTAGGAGGAGTAGCATGGGTAGTGTAGGTGGGTGGTTGAATTTGTGGAGGAGTGTAAACGGGTGATGAATTTGGTGGATTTGAGGGGTGGTTGGGTAGATTCTTGTTGGTAGGTAGGAAGTTGTGGAGGAAAGTGTTCGGGGGCGAGTGAATCAAGTGATGAGAAAAATGAGACGGGTTTGTTGCGGTACTTCTAGGTTAGTGGACTTTGGTGTGTGATGAACAAATTGGTCAAGTCCTTAATACGATTCAACTCTCCACGTAGATCCTTAATCTCTTGAGTTAAGTGAGTAATGTGCTCATCATGTTGAATAGTAGTTCTATTTCGGAAGTCTCGGGAGGTCATTGGGAAGCATGATATTTTCCGAACCATTTGGATTGGCTTGTGGTTGGATCAGACATAGTGATTCTTCTTCCTTTAACGGCCCAACTTCTGTAGAGGCAATGCCGATGACTTGGATCTTGTAAGTAAGGATGAGTTCGGCCCGGCTCGATTGTCAATACAAATCAACTTTTGCTTGGGAATAGAAAATAAACTAAAATAAGATAAAGCACAAATAATGTTAGCTTTAAATAAAAATATTAAGTAAAGACACGTTCATATAAAGTCAAATAAATCATGTAGAAAAACAAATCATCAAATAAAGTCAAATAAGTCATAAAGTAATATACAAACAAGGATATCCAACAATGATAACGCATCCTAATATGCATGTGACCTTTATTGCACGAGTAGTCTAACATGTATTTGAAGGGTTATGTGCCTAATATGTCATCCCATTGCTCTTGATTAATTAAACAAAATCTATTTTTCCAAAATTAAAGTATAAGAGTGGCATAGCATTTTATTATATGCCGGATAGATACAACATAAAAGTATTTTCTAATCTAAATAAAGTAAAGACAATTTGTCATGTCTAAACTTCTTGGTGGCCAACTTGGTAATATCGCCATTTCTTGTCGGTATTGATCGAAGATGTGCTCACAACATAAAGTCTCCATACACATCTCATGAAAATGTTAGTCATACGCTCCCCTAAAGTTTAATTAGTCAGGAGCAAATGGTCATATTTAGACACAATTATCCCTCAAATACGCACATAGATAATAATAAATTGTCACTTAGGGTCGGGAACCCACTTGGACATTTGAGTTAAAGTCAACTAATGGGCTTAACACACTAAGGGTATTAAGTCTCCTAGGTCATGAAATGATGCATGCTCCTAGTAAAATAAGTTGGTTTAGCTCTAGCATAGGTAAACTAAGAAATGGAGTTTCACTAGATGCAAGGTTCCCGAGCGGACTACTCAGTGAAGGCTACGCGGCCACACAGAAAGCCGAACACCCAGCTCATATGCCAACTCTCCTAAAATTTGGAATTTGAAAGAAATTTGTGAGTCGCATTAAAACACACCAGCGTGGGCGTGTGAATTTTCATAAGTGGAGAAAAATGATACGCAATGACAATTTATATTAAAACAATAACATAAATAAGTCATATCAAACAAATAATTTGGCAAATAAAAATAATTATTAACATGCAACAATAGTTCATGAAAAATAAGGTATTTAAAACAAGCACATGAAGCCTAAGTAAACTAAGTCCATTATGGTTAGAACTTTAAGTTCCCAGTAGTGCGTCAGCATTATACCCCATTTTAATCGGGTCAAACGGAGTACAATATATTAGTGATTTAAATTAATTAACTTAAAGAGTCGCCACCTAACTTATTTATAGTGAATTAGGACACCTAAATTGATTAAAGTGATTGCCTAAAGTTAACTACGTTATAAAGTCTTCTTAGCAAAGATCCGAGATAGTTATTTAATCTAAAAAGGAAGGTGTTAGCACCCTTTAAGATCCATTTAAAAATGGTTAACCGATCAAACTTAATTAAAAGAACTATATGACGGTAAAATAACTTTAGAAAAAAGGAAGCAATGAATAGATACAAAAGTTTTCTTAAACAATAAAAATTGGTAGACGTTCTCATGAATTGAAAATACACTTTTTTTTGTTGGCCAACTAGACCCAAAACTAAAATTATTCCAGAATCAACTTGTATTCAAAATGACTTGGCCTTGTGTCTTTTAAAAAATATATTTTGAACCTAATCAGCGCAGCTAAATAAACTAAAAATATACATGTCCATTTAAAATAAAAAAGAGTTGTCAAATACAAATACAAACTCTCAATTAAAATATTTTTTAAACAAATACTAATTTTATATATCATAAGTTCAATGATGCACAAAAGTAATAATTAGAAATTTAATTTTAATTTTAAAAACTTTCAAGCGTAATTCTAGAGAGAACCGGTAGTTGTATCTTTTTCACGGCTCGATAGATAATTTGATAAGTCAATGATTTTTTTTTCCGTGTTTCGAGTATGGTTTTAACCAACATGTTAACTAATCGATTACAATAAATTGTGGGCTTACTTCCTAGCCCCAGGTGGGGTAGTGACTAGCGTTATAGGTCGTTGGGCGCGGAAGGACCTGCAGTAAGTAAGTTTGGGGGACCGAAGACGGTTCTCGTAGGACACGTAGATTCTGAGAATCGGTTGCGACACGGATGAAATGCATGCTACGAAAGATGAGGTGAGTCGATGCATCAACCGTCTACTCAATATCCTTATACGAGTCACAATGACTACGAGATGAACCTTGGTTGGTGAATTGGGGTGGCATTAGGTGTAATAAGGACTCGATTCACTAGCAGCGCGATGTTATCTTGGTGCTGCCTAGGTTGTTGGAACTATGCGGCGGGCACAGTCTCGGTCGGAAAGATGAAGGGCCCAAAAGTCTAAATAGGGGTCCTGTGTTTGTATCACTCCTGAGGATGGCCTACCCAAGGAAGAAATCACAACCGGGCGGAGTACCTATATGTTAGGTAGCCTCCTCACTAAACACAAGTAGAGCTAGCTTGCATTGAGAATGAGGTCACTCCTAAGGACTTGTTTTACGGCTCCTTGCTTACGGATAAGAGTCAAAATTCAAAACGGCCCACTTTGCTCCGTTGCTCTGCTCAGCTCCGACAATTCTACATTCTCTACCCTCTCCTCTCCAAAGGCCAAGGAAAGAAGCTTGCATCCCTTTCTTTCGGTAGCTCTTTGCTTTCCCAAGGATAGTGGTAGGCAGGGCAAAGCCCGCTTTCTTCGCTCAATGAGAGAGAAAGTCGAGGGAGGGAAAAACACGTTCTCTCTTTGCGAGATCAGAAAGTGGAGAAAGGCTCCTGCTTTGACTATAGAATAGATAGAGCGTGACACATGCCATAATCGAGACTAAAAAAGAGAATGAATCGAGATGGAATGACAAATTGTAAGCTTTATGGAATTATTTTGCTTTCTATGGATTCCCCAGAGAGGGAGAGACTGATCGGCGACACGAAGTAGTTGAATCGAGTTCTTGAGATTAGATTGGTGTTATCTATGTCTTTCCAGTCTGACACTCACCCGGTGACCACCCCCGCCCTATCATATGCCAATGAAAAAGAACCTAAGCAAGGACGCCCTAGAATTCCATTGCAGCAGGGAAGGAGGACCCTCTTGAATAAGTCTCCAATCAATCATAGGCGGGTGAGAAAATGGATTTGCCTCTTTCATTTAGTATTCATTGTCGAATCGGGCCCGCAACCCACTGCCCTGACTGCGGGGGAGGCCACACTTTAATTTCCTGCCTTGGCCAGGACTCGATGGGGGTGAAGGCATCGTTAAGAAATTCGTTTATGCCATTCACATTGCATGTATTTGAGTCTGTGCTCGATTACCTCTCATGGCATTGTATAAATGATCAGGTATGTCGGGTTGAAGACGTGAACTAGGTATGCTACCTATCATTTGGTAAACTCTAATGTAAAATGGGGATTCGATATCGAGGTTTGATTTCTCTCGTTAAAGGTTTTAAATTATTACCATGATCAAAGAGATAACGGCATGATTGATAGTCTAAATAAAAAATGGGTTGACCGCCGATCTTTCATTCGGGCCCTATTGGGACACCATGTAGACAATGCATATAAGCAGAGCTTTCTTAACGTGGCTCGTTTGTGACTCGGTACATGGATGTCACGAATCTATTGGCATACAAATATGAAATCTTTTTCTACGTAAGATGGTTGTGCAAAGTTTGTTTGTTCATACAAGCGGTGTGATTTTGGGATCTTTTGTTTGCTCCGCAAGGTAGTCGAAACCCGGCAGTTTTTATTAACGGGCATGATAGTCTTCAAGTTTGCACAAAAGTTGTACGGAGAACTCCAGGTTTGATTTCTACTCGTTAAAGGTTTTAAATTATTACCATGATCAAGAGAGATAACGACATGATTGATAGTCTAAATAAAAAATGGGTTGACCGCCGATCTTTCATTCGGGCCCTATTGGGACACCCTGTGGGCCAATGCATATAAGCTTGAGCTTTCTTAACGTGGCTCGTTTGACGACTCAGTACATGGATGTCACGAATCTATTGGCATACAAATATGAAATCTTTTCTACGTAAGATGGTTGTGCAAAGTTTGTTTGTTCATACAAGCAGTGTGATTTTGGGATCTTTTGTTTGCTCCGCAAGGTAGTCAGAGCCAGCCAGTTTTTTATTAAACAGGCATGATAGTCTTCAACTGCACAAAAGTTGTGCGGAGAACTAGTAAGAATTGTGTCTGTCATCCAATTCTTGACGCATGGCGAGATTACTCTAGCACTCTATAAATGGAAGCTCGATAAATGTCTTCACTTCATCAAATTCAAATCAAAGAAATTGAGTATTAGCGCGTATGGCGGAGCTTGACTGCAAGACCCACCCGTCAAGCAGGAACGAAAGTCGGCCTTAGTGATCCGACGGTGCCGAGTGGAAGGGTCGTTGCTCAACGGATAAAAGTTACTCTAGGGATAACAGACTGATCTTCCCCAAGTGTTCACATCGACGGGAAGGTTTGGCACCTCGATGTTGGCTCTTCGCCACCTGAAGCTGTAGTATGTTCAAAGGGTTGGGCTGTTCGCCCATTAAAGTATTCAACAAAGGTTCAATTTGTATAAATTCTAAAAAAAAAACACAGCAACTAAACAAATAAGCATGCATAATAGTAAGTAATAAACTAGATAAACTAACTGGCCGCAATCTTTATTTTTTTGTCTAGATGCATCTCTGGAAACAAAAATAACATGGTGCTATATCAGAAAAATGTATGTGGTCAACTCCATGTGAGGGATATGAAAGCTCCATGCGACAATGGCATCATTGAGTTTACGGTGAGACTCTTCGACTCAGGTGTTCATGTAAAAAAAAAAAAACAGAAATTAGAAATAAAAAAAAACAGTTTGTCTTGACAGTAAGAAAAATATGGCAAACAACGATAATAGGAGCATTCAGATAATACGTGCATGTACTAATCCGTAAGTAAATGTAAGATGAATCTAAAATCATACGAACATGTA
>JACEIK010009966.1:20024-45514 GCA_018107945.1 Datura stramonium | reverse complement strand
ATAACTAGATATCATGGTGGCCTTGTCGGCCCGCATAGGACTCCCTATGATTGTTTGTCTCTGGTTAACTGTTTATTTTTCACAGGTGGCTATAGGCCTTGTCGGCCCGGGGTTGTATTTACAACCGCTATATAGCCCGTTGTTTTCTTGATTCTAGAGTTTGAGTCAGCCCTGTACCAGAGGTGCTTAGGCTTAGTCAACTCAACAATTCAGGTCCTAGTAGGGCACCAGGTGCCAGTCATGCCTCCTAAGGTGGGCCGTGACACCTCCTTCCAGAGACAGCCCATATCCATACCTTCTTATAGAACGACTCCAACTGAGCTTAAGGAGTTGAAGGAGTAGCTAAAAGACCTTCTTGATAAAGGTTTCATTAGGCCCAACATCTCTCCATGGGGCACTCCAGTATTATTCATGCGAAAGAAAGACGATATCCTCAGATTGTGTATTGATTACCGTCTGTTGAATAAGTTCACAGTTAAGAATAAGTATCCCCTACCTAAGATTAATGACTTGTTCGATCAGCTTTAGGGAGCTAGTTGTTTCTCCAAGGTAGATCTTAGGTCGGGGTACCATCAACTAAGGGTCAGAGAATGTGATATACCGAAAACAACTTTCAGAACACGATATGGTCACACGAATTCATGGTTATATCCTTTGGACTAACTAATGCCCCCGCAACTTTCATGGACCTGATGAACAAGGTTTTCCAGCCATATCTAGACATGTTCATCATTGTATTCATTGATGAAATTCTTGTACACTCCAGAAGCGAGGAAGAACATGCCAACCATATGAGGATAGTGCTACAGACGCTTAGAGACCGCCATTTGTTTGCTAAGTTCAGCAATGCGAATTTTGGTTGAAGTCTGTGACTTTCCTTGGTTATGTGGTCTCGGGTGAGGGTATTTAGGTAGATCCTCAAAATATAGAAGCGGTGTAAGACTGGCCAAGACCTACTTCCCCAATTGAAATCAGAAGTTTCTTGGGTCTAGCCAGTTATTACTGACGTTTTGTAGAAGGTTTTTCCTCTATTGATGATGAGTTGGTAATTTACCAACTTATTAGGCTCTTAAACTTGAGTTTTTGAGTTGACTATATGGATTTTATGCTTTTTTCTTTTGTTGTGTGTAGATGCTAAATGTGTAGGAAAGAACAATAATGGAGCAAAAAGAAGGAAGTAAGAGCAAATCGGCGGTCCACCGATGGAAATCGGCGAAATTTCGGCCAAAGGCTGATTATCACTTCCCTTGGGGAAAAATGCCACCAGCGAATCGAGAATTGCCTACAGTGACTCGCTAGTCCAGTCGCTGAAAGACACCCAGTTTTTTGGAAAGAAACATAAAGATTCGGCGGTTCACGGATGGTATTGGCTAAACGTTGGATGAACCACCGATGCTCACTGGAGTTGAGTGATGGCTCAGATAAGACACCTGACAATTCACGAATTAGGACTGGCGAACCGGTGTCGCCGCCGATTTCGGAATCGTGCTCAGGGGTATATTGTCCAACACGGAAAAAGAGATAAAATGTGCCCTACTTTTCAGGATATAAATAGCAGACAAAGTACTGTGTATGGGGATAGAGAGGAGAGAAAAAGCAGATAATATCACATCAGTGTTTCCCTTTTTAGCTTTAGAACATTCTCTTAGCAAAGATAGGGTTGAGCTAAATCGTGGCTAGAGGTTTGACAAAATTCTAGTAAGAGGTAGTTATAAGGCTGAAAAGCTGTAATTACTCACTTCTCGAGATTATTTACACTTGTTGAACTTATAAGATGACCTAGCATGTCCTGATCTAGTTAGTATATCATATACACCACACCTCTAGTCTTTTACACTCTTGTTGACAACTTTTCTGATCTTGCTATTTTATTCCACTAAATTACCAAATACAATTCACTGCAAATTTCAACCTTCCAATTTATTTGTTTTTATGTTAACTCTACGTGGTGCAAGCTAACTTTAATTTTTCAATCGACACTTGTAACTATCATTCACTAGTCCTTGTGGGATTCGACCCCGACACTCGTCGGCTTACTTGTTTTGATACTTCGTCCGTGTATATTCTTTGCATGAAGGATATATTTTAGACGTTATTAAAAATGGGGTTGTTGCCGGGGACTAGCGCTTGATATTCTTGTGTTGATTGTCAAGTTGAAATAGTTTTGCATCGTAGCTACTTGATGTGAGTTTGCTATTCTTTTTAGGATCTTAAAAACACATGAGTCATCACTCCCAAGAAGGGGATAGCTCAGTGGAAGGTAACATGGAGCACGACGAGGATAATCCGGTGATGCCGAAAATTGCGGGAGCCATTCGCCTACCACCGATGGTAGGGAATGCGGTATTTCATGTCACAAGAACCATGCTGCATTTGTTGCAAATGAAGGGACTCTTTGGCGGTAAACCAAGTGAGGACGCAAATCGGCATTTGAGAAACTTCTTGGAGATATGCCAGCCCTTCAATATTACAAATATTTGTCAAGAGTCAATCAAGTTGAGACTCTTTCCTTTCTCATTGGCGGTGGAGGCAACAATGTGGCTGGAGGAACTCCCTTAGGGCTGTATTACATCTTGTAAAGAGTTAACCAAGGCTTTCTTGGATCATTTTTTCCCTCCATCAAAGATGCTGCAGCTGAGGGAAGACATCACAAATTTCAGATAAGAACCGGGAGAGCCTTTGCATAAGGCATGGTTAAGGTTCAAAAAGAAAGTTTCTCTTTGCCCAAATCATGGATTGCGGGATGGAGTACTTCTCCAAAGCTTCTACAGGGCCCTTGATTCCATCAACAAGTACATGGCCAACAACCTAGCTGGCGATTCTATTATGGATCAAACATATGGGTTGGCCAAAGCCTTTGTAGACAGAATGACAAAGACCAATAGGGCTTGGCACACGCGAGAGAAAAATGTGTCTACCCATGAGATCAGCTCAAGTTCCTTGGTGGATAAATTATGACACCACTAGAATTAATGACAAAACATGTAATGGGAGCAGGGCCCAAGGTGGTAAATGCTGTGGGAATGCAAGGTCCCTTGCATTATGATGGAGAATCATCACTGCTGAGATATGAAGAAGAATGTCAATACATGGGCAACCAAATGGGAGGTCCTCGACTTGGATTCCAAGGAGCAAATCAAGGCCTGTGACGCCTAAGGGATGAAAATCAAGGCTGGAGAAATCGTGAGCCGCAAGGGTGGCCCGAAAGAAATGAAATATGGGGTAATAAGGAGAAAAATCAAGAGGGTGATCACTATCACCGGAGTTCGAACCCGTATGTTCCCCCTCTAAAAGTTGGGAACTCCCACAGTCAGCCGGGTGTGAGTGATGCGAGTAGTTAAAAAATTGAATAAATGCTATCTAGAGTTCTAAAGAAAGTGGAGTCAACTGAGAGTGGGGTAAAAGAGTTAAGAGGGGAGGTCTCACATTCAATCTCCATCAAGCATTTGGAGGCCCAAATGAATCACTTGTCGGCTCAAATGAACCCCCGGATAAAGGGAACACTTCCTAGTGACACTTTGCCTAATCCAAAGAAAGATAGCCTATGCATGAATGTTTTCACTAGGAGTGCCAAGGTGATTGGAGATGCACCGGTGCAGCCCAAAGAGGTTAATGACCCGAAATGAGATGAGGAAGCTGAATTCGTCAAAATGCCAAAGACTCCAAGGAGTGAGGAAAATATTGAAGAGGAAGGAGAGGGGAAGGATGATGAAATCCTCTCACATGCTGATAATGATGAGGTGGACATGAAGGCCCCAATTAATGACAAAGTGGAAGCAAGAGTCTCACCTCCTTATCCACAACAGTTGGCCAAGAAAAAGTAGGATGACTAGTTCAGTAAATTCGTTGACATGTTTAGCAAGTTTTCCATTAATATACCGTTAGTGGGTGCTCTTATCCAAATACCAAGTTATGCAAATTTTATGAAAGAATTGCTGAAGAATAAAAAGGTGGTTGATGCAGGTAGTAGGGAGAAAACGCACTATTGTAGTGCAATGATGATGAGTAACCTTGCCCCCAAATGGGAAGACCCGGGAGCTTTCACAATCCCCTGTACAATTGGGATATGTATGTTTAAAAAAGCTCTATGTGATATTGGTGTCAGCATAGATTTAATGCCCCTACTCATTTTCAAGAAATTGGGACGTGAAAGCATAAAGCCGACGTCGATGAGGTTGATTATGGAAGATAGGTCCATAAAAAACCGGTTGGATTGTTAGAAGATGTGTTGGTAAGAGTGGATAAGTATATCCTACCAGCTGATTTTGTTATCCTTGATTGCGAAATGGATGTGGAGGTACCCATTATTTTGGGAAGACCGTTGTTAGCTATGGGGAGAGCCGTGGTGGACGTGGAGCTTGGGGAGCTAAAATTTAGAATTGGAAGTGATGAAGTCACCTTCAAGGTGTGTCCATCAACTGAAATGCCCCCCGAATGCAAGGTAATAGGAGTGTTGTAAAATGAGGAGAAGGACAAGGGACTGGAGCTGAAGGAGACGGAGTCGGATGATGATCCGTCAGAAAAGAGGTATTGAATAAGATCTACGTCATGCCACGATGTTAACTAAGACACTTTTTGGGAGGCAACCCAAGTGTTTAGTGAATTGTTTTATGTCATTGTTGTTTTTATTTTTATAGGAGCTATGAAGTGAGGAACAAAGGAAGAAACAAACCACAAAGAGAGGAACAACGCTGAACTGGTGAGTCACCAATCCCGAAGCGTAAACTGCCATATCAAGATGATTGCAAAACAGAAGGCTGCGGCTTGGATCAAATAACCGGCAGACCCATCAGCGAACCGCCGAAGCAAACCCGTGGATCGTTGGTGGATTGCCGATGTAACACAGAGGACTTGAAGCTTTGGAACCTAAGAAGTGGGTCACCAACAGATCGTCGATCCAATTTGTGAACTGCCAGTAGGTCATCAACTGAGAAACAGAGAATTGGGCACAAATACCCGGCCGAGGAAAAGTCAAGCGGCGGAACACCGGTGTGCTTCAGCGAACCGCCGATGTAGCGTCGGTTGCCGAATCCCTATTCTGTAAATATTCCCTTAGTTCCCCCTTTTCACCATTTTTCCATTCCCTTTTTGTCTCTCCACTACCCAACATTTCCACTTCCCCATATTTCCCTCTTTTCCACCTTTCCACTTTCCCACCTTTACACCATCCCACTTCCCACCAACACACCAACATTAACTCTCCACCTTCCCCTCATCCTATCACTCTTCCACCTCTCACCTATAAATTCCTCTCCATCCTTTCACTAACACACTCACTTCACTCACATTTTCTTCACTCACATTTTCTTCCGATACGACATAACCCTTGAAATGCCACTGTTGAGAGTTATCTAAGCTTTTGAAGCTCAAGTGTCCAAGTAGCCCTACATTGTGGTAAAAGTTTTCTTTCCCTTGTATAGATTTTCTCAATGGTTCTTTATTCTTTCAGTCTTAATACTTTGTTTCTCTTTCCTATGGAATTCATGAATATGCTTTGGTTGTTGAAAGGAATGGGGAATATGTATTCTATGTGTGTGAAATTTTGAAATGGGTGAAGTCTGAGTAACCCAATCGGAATGAAATACAACATTTTTCCCGATGATAGACTGGGTGACGCCATTCTTAAGGGAAAATTTTCATGAGATTGTGTTTAAATGTAGTAGTGGTAATTCTATCATGCTTTGTGTGGGTGTTTGTTAATGGGCACCTTTGATTTGTTTAAATTCGATTTGGGGATGATGGGTTTCAGCGTTTCATTGGTCAGGTTCGGCGAATCACCGATGGAACGCCAGTCCACTTTTAAAATTGGCTTCAAGCCACTGAGTGGATCCCGCGTTACATCGGTGGTTCACGAATCTGGACCGATGACTCGCCACCTAATCCCTGGTACACCCTTCAGTTGCTCAATTTTCTGTTATGCATCAGTGGGCAAGCGGCGATCCACGAATTGCTCCTGCGACTCGTCGATGCTTCGCTGATACTGTTGGTTCTTTAAATGATGTTTGATTACCCTTGTTTCTCAGTTCACCCTTAGAATAGTTTTTGTTATTTTAATTTACTTCTCGAATAACTTTCACTAACATCATCCTTGCAGCAAAACCATGTCTTCATCAAGGAATACAGGAAAGGGAAAAGCCCTCGCCTCATCTTCTAGCAAGGGCAAGGGCAAAGCAAAGGCCGCTCCACCGCGTGCCAACACCAAGGAAGCAATCATCTTTGCGTCCCAGACGTGCAAGAGCACTATGTCATCTATCAAGGTCAATCCATCACAATGGAGAAGCGAGTTGATTTGGGGGGATTGAGGGGTGATCTTCCCAACATCAACGCCCAATTCATAAAAAGGAAATGACATGCATTTGCCAAGCTTGATGACGAAATTCTACACCTCATATCAGGCCCGACAAGATAGCATGCAGCACAGGGGCAAGGTCGATGACTTTCCATGCCTTCCGTCGGTGATGCTAAGGGGGTGGAAGTTGACATTACCCCATCGACCATTAACTCCTTATTTTGGGAAGATGAAGTTGAATTAGGTACAGAGTACATGGACCGGGTAGCTGATATGAAGGATCAACTTTCTTTGGTAGCTCGAATTATTTTTGTTGACACTCCTCTCTGGGGTCTATGGGTGGCGAAATCTCTCGCCATGATTTAAAGTTCGAAGCCAAGATGTGGCTGGATTTTATCTGTGCTCGTATCATTCCCTCCAAAAATGAGCATAGGGTCAGCTTAGAAACTACTATTCTTATTGCCTGCATCATGACTGGAGTCCCCATTAACTTCAAGGAAATTGTTGCTCAGCAAATGAAGAGAAAGGCTCGATAGTCTAGCACTTCAATGCCCTACACCATCTTGATTTCCAGCTTTGCTCACAAGCTGGAGTGCCTCTATTCCCTGATGAAACCCCTTCTGCTGCTCCAGGAGTGATATTCATCGACTGGAAGAGAGTATCGAGGCACCGACAATGAAAAGAAAAAGGCTGCAACCTTTTGGAGTCAATGAAGAATCCCTGTCCCATGGGTCGGACCAATTCCCACAAGCCCTAGAGTCAAACGTGCCCCAGCCAGATTTGTCAGGCCAAGTTTCAGGTGACATGCCTCAGCGTGAAGCATCTCCCCCTCCGCAATCCTCTCAACCTAGTGGTCTCCACAGACTTGTGAAGATGACAAACTCTCACGAAAGCCAACTTCAGAGATTGGCTAAGAGCCTCCTCGCACTCATTGCCCAAATAATAAAAAAGGAGCTGAAGTCTTTATACGAGAGTGTCACCACGCTTTGAAAGAGGGTGGATATAGTTGAAGGGTCCGTCACATCCCTCCAGATTGAGGAACAAAAGTGGAAGAATCGGACTTCAGCAGAAGTGCTGGATATGAGCGCCTTAGATGCTGCAATTGTCACTCCTTCCTTAGTTCGGGGTCCGATTGATGATCTCTTCGAGGGCATGGAAGATGATTTTTCTGGGCTAGGTAAGGCCAGTGGCGGTGGTGCAGGTGATGCAGAGGCTGATGATAAGAAAGAATGACCCACTTAGGGAGTTTCTTGTCCCTTTCCCTTTTGCATATTTACATTGGGAAAATGTACTCTCTTAAGTGGTGGAGGGATGAGAGTAGTTGATGATGGGGTATGTTTGTTGTTTTGAAATTTATTGAGTATAGCTCTTTTCAGGCTGTTTTTTTATGATGATTGATGATTTACCTTGTCGGGCATGTTTTGTTTTGAAAAAAAATAAATGAATGACTTGATTTAGTTTTGATGGTTGATGGTTAGTGATCAAATGGGGTCTTTGTTTTGAATTGCAAAATTTTGCATGAAATGACCCAAAGTCTTGTTCCTTTTTCACCTTTGTAAATAGTAGTGTAGTAATCAAAACTCCAAGGGTTTTCTTTAGACCACGGTCCTTTCCCGAGCAGAATTCTTTTGTTTTTGTTTATTTTCTTTGTTGAACCGGGTTGTTACTTTTTGATGATAGATTGAGTGATGATATTTTTAAGGGAAAATACAATGTTGTTTTGAGTCTCATATGAAGTTGTTTCGAGAGGCACCACCGAATTTTTTTTTGAAATGAAATTTAAAATGAGGGCATGAAAATGATAATAATGAGCAATTGTTGACACCATAGCATAACATTTTTTATCATACGTTGTAAATTCTTTGCTTGACTTATGATGTTTGCCTACATTGATGTCATAACTTGAAATCTTGTGTTGAGAATGACTCTTGTGGACCCTTTAAGGGTGATGCCTTGTGTAATGAGGAATTTTTGATGAATCTCATGCATAACATCTTGTCTAAAACTTGCCCCAAATGTGATTGAAGGAGAAATCCTAGATATAGTTGCGCCGAGAACATGAATTTAGTCTTTCCTTTGTCTAGTCACTTCACCCATATACCCTCCTCGAGCATTGATCCTTGTTAGCTAATGTTGAGCCTTAGACCCTTTTTTTGGAAACCACATTACAAGTCTTAAGACCGTTCTTAATACCTCTTTTTGGCACCCATTCTCCTTAAATGCTAGTAAAATGATAGTGATGAAATGAGGCTTTAAGCCTAAGAAAAAGGGAGTGATAAAAAAAATGAGAAATGAGGCAAAAGCCTAAGTTAGGGGGTGTGCAAAAGGGGAAAATAAGAATATCAGGTTGAGGTAGCACCACATTGTGTCAAAATGCACAAAAGGATAAATCAAAAAAAGAAAAATAATTTGTGTGAACCGGTGCTTCCTCTTGAGGTGAGAAGGATAGTTGTGAAAGACAAAGGGGTTATAAGGAGGGTTGTAAAGAAATGAAAGTTAGAAACAATGAAAAAAGTGAAATAAAGTGAAGTGAGTGGAAGGAGTTGATGTGAGGTTTGTTCACAAAAAGCATTAGGGAGGATCTAGTCACTACAACCAAATTTTCATCCTACCCTTAACTCGAGCCTATATTATAACCCGCAAGCCCTAAATGATTCTAAATAAAGCTACTCTACATTAGTGGCGAATTACATGAAGGGCAAGCCTATGGGTCAAGTGTGTGCATGGAGATTTCTTTTATGAGAGTGAGTGTGTGTCTCCTCTAAGCAATCCCTTGTGCGCATTCAAATGATTACATGACTGAAGTATAGGGATTCTTATTTTGGTGAGTGGCATCATTCCTTTTTGAGGACACAAGGGCATTCAAAATTAATGTGGGAACAGGGCATGAGGAGTGTAAACTCTAAGGAAAGCTTTGAATGTACACTGATTATAACTTGACATGATATATGTATTTCACGGGTGAGAAATGCCCTTGTTTTACTAAATGAATATTTTCACGAACCTTGTTGGTGGAAAGTGGTATCCTATTTGAAACATCTTCATTGTTTTGGTCTTTTGGGGCATTTACTTCTCGTTTTCGGTGAGCTTGGTGAGCATATTTCTAGGTTGTCATAGTTCAGGTGATTAGTGATGTTTAATTTTGTATAGAGGTGGAATATTTTTCAATGAATGAGTATTGCATTACTTGAGGACAAGCAATGGTTCAAGTTTGGGGGTTTGATGAGTTGGTAATTACCAACTCATTAGGCTCTTAAACTTGAGTTTTTGCTTAGTTTTTGAGTTGATTATATGGATTTTATGCCATTTTTTGCTTTTGTTGTGTGCAGATACCTAAATGTGTAGAAAAAAGCAAACATGGAGAAAAAAAAGAAAGTGGGAGCAAATCGGCGGTCCACCGATGGAAACCGGCGAAATGCCGGCCAAAGGTCGATTATCACTGCCCATGGGGAAAAATGCCACTGGGGATTCGCAAGTTGCCAACAGCGACTCACCGGTCTAGTCGCCCGAAAGACACCCAGTTTTCTAGAAATAAGCATAAAGGTTCAGCGGTTCACAAATTGGTATTGGCTAAACGCCGGATGAACCGCCGATGCTCACTAGAGTTAAGTGATGGATCACATAAGACACCCGGCAATTCAAGAATTCGGACTGGCGAACCGCCGGTGTCTCCGTCGATTTCAGAACAGTGCTCAAGGGTATAATTGTCCAGCATGGAAAAAGAGATAAAAGGTGCCTACTTTTCAAGATATAAATAAAAGACAAAGTATTGTGTATGGGGATAGAGAGGAGAGAAAGAGCAGGGCATATCACATCATTGTTTCCCTTTTGAGCTTTAGAACATTCTATTAGCAAAGATAGGGAGATTTTTATTGGTAAACTTGGAAAAAGTACTCTTCCCTACTTCTTCTTTGTAATAGTAAGCTTCAACCATTGTTGGAGACTATTTTGTTAATTTGATTTTACTACTCTTGCTNTACTACTCTTGCTATTAAATTCAATGAAGTTATTGATGAATGTGCTTTTGAATTTCTTAATCATGAGTAGCTAAATCATTAACTAGAGGTGTGTGATGATTAATACTTAATTAGAATGAGTATTGCTAGAGTCATCTTCATATTTGTTTAAATAAGTGTAAATCTGTTAGATTCTTTTCAATATATAAAGGAAGATCCATCGATTATGATATAGGTCTATTTATTCTTGCTTGATTATTGTTTGTAAAAGAATAATTAAGTATTGGAAGATAATTTAATAGTGGGTATGGATGAGAGATTGTGAAATTGGGAAATAGCTAAAATTGCAGTGTCACTCCTTATTAGTAGCTAATAGCTAGAAATTAGTGCAGCTGATAATCCAAATCTAATCAGGTTGAGCTAAATCGGAGTTAGAGATTCGACAAAACTCTAGTAAGAGGTAGTTATAAGGATGAAAAGATGTAATTATACATTTCCCGAGTTTATTTACACTTGTTGTACTTATAATATGACCTAGCATGTCTCGATCTAGTTAGTATATCATCTACACCATACCTCTAGTCTTTCACACTCTTGTTGACAACTTTGTTGATCTTGCTATTTTATTCCACTAAATTACCAAAAATAATTCACTGCAAATTTCGCCCCCAATTTATTTGTTTTTATGTTAACTCTACATGGTACAAGATAACTTCAATTTCAAACCGACACTTGTAATTATTACTCAATAGTCCTTGTGGGATTTGGCCGACATTCGTCGAGTTACTTGGTTTGATACTTCGTCCGTGTATATTCTTCGCATGAAGGATATAATTTTGACGTTATCAATTTTATCTCGTCTGACTAGG
The DNA here is from genome assembly GCA_018107945.1 of Datura stramonium. Taxonomy (NCBI): domain Eukaryota; kingdom Viridiplantae; phylum Streptophyta; class Magnoliopsida; order Solanales; family Solanaceae; genus Datura; species Datura stramonium. Next base: position 34,400 of record JACEIK010009966.1, on the reverse strand, counting down.
TTGACTTAGAAAAGGTGAGATTTAGGTGGTGGAATGTGTGTGAGAAGAGTTTCTAGGAGTTGAAGACTCGACTCACTACTGCCAGTGTCCTTTCCAGAAGGAAGATGGGTTCGTGGTGTATTGTGACACTTCCAGAGTTGGACTTGGTTGCGTTCTGATGCAGCGGAGCAAGGTGATAGCTTACGCCTCCGGACGGCTCAAGGTTCATCAAAGAACTATCGAAGCTCATGAACTTGAGTTGCCCACATTAGTGGTGTTTGCGTTGAAAATATGGAGGCACTACCTTTATGGGGCTGACTTGGATGTTTTCACCGATCATAAGAACCTTCGGTATGTGTTCATTTGAAATATTTAAATCTTTGTCGAGAGAAGGTGGTTGGAAGTATTGAAGGATCGACATGAGTGTGCTATACCACAGGAAAAGCCAATGTGGTGGCTGATGCCTAAGCAGGATGTCTATGGGAGCGTGGCTCATGTTTAGAGAGCAAAAAAGAACTGGCAAAAGGATATTCACAGGTTAGCTCGGCTGGGAGTCAGTTGGTTGATACGGTGGGGCGGGTAGTAGTGCGAGTGGATCGATTTCTCGTTAGTCGTTGAAGTTAGTCAAGGTAGGATGAAGATCCCATACTGCTTAAGCTAAGTAGTAGTTCTCAGAAAAGTGGAGGCTTTCTCAAGGGGAGATGGTGTACTCCAATTCACAGGGTAGATTATGCTGTATCGGATGTAGGTGACTTGAGACGGTGAATGCGTACACAAACACCACAGTTCAAGATATTCTATCCACCCCGTTGCCACTAAGATGTATCGTGATCTATGGGATATTTACTGGTGGAACGACATGAAAAGAGACATGGCAGAATTTGTGGCTAAGTTCCCAAACTGTCGACGGGTGGAGTGGAACATCAAAGACGGGGGTATGATGCGAGGATATCCAACGCTACCCACATGGAAGTGGGAAGAAGTGAATATGGACTTTATTACATGTCTACCTCGTACTCGTCAGCAGCATGACTCAATGTAAGTGATAGTAGACCGGATGACCAAGTCGGCATATTTCCTCCCGATTAAAACTACAAACTCGAGTGAGGATTATGCTAGGCTACATATCCGGGAGTTGGTTAGAAGCGCATGGGGTGCCCATTGTCATTATTTCACATAGAGGTACCAGTTCACTTCTCATCTCTGGAAGTCATTTCCAGAAAGGACTCATCTTGAGTCAAGCTAGGCCCACAGCTTTTCACCCACGGACAGATGGACAAGGCGGCGGACTATCCCGGACCTTGGAAGATATGTTGAGAGGCGTGGGTGATCGATTTTAAGGGTAGGCAGGATGATCACCTACCTCTCATCAGTACATACCACAACAACTACCACTTCAGTATCCAGATGGCCCTGTTTGAGGCATTATATATGGTAGGAGATGTAGGTCTCCTGGGTGGGTTGAGGTTGGTGAAGCTGCGTGATAGGTCCATACTCGGTTCATGAAGTTATGCAAGGTGCAACTTATCGGAGAGAGGTTGAAAATAGCGCAAAACCTGCATAAGTCCTATACTAATGTGAGGAGAAAGAGAAGTAGATGATTGAGTTTTATCACAAGAAAATTTCACCTTACAGCGAAGGGGTGATGAGGTTTTGGGAAAGAAAAACTCAGTCTAAGATATAGCAGGACCCACTTGAAATTTTGAGCAAATTGGCAGTGTGGCATATGAGTTAGAGTTACCTCCAGAGTTAGCATCTGTGCACCCAGTCTTCCATGTGTCACTAATGAATAAGTGCATTGGTGATCCTTTAGTTGTGCCACTAGGCAATGTGGGAGTGAAAGATAGTCTCTACTCTTACAAAAAGAGGTCGATTTCACATCCTTGACCGTCGGGGTTCGTAAGGCTGAGGAACAAGGAAGTCACTTCGGTGAAAGTCTTATGGAGGGAACCATCTAGTTGAGCGAGACACATGGGAAGAAGAAGCGGACATGATGACCGGATACCCTCACTTATTCCCTTCGATTCGGTTCAACCTTCGGTACTAAATCCCTCCTCGATATTGTTCGATTCGTGCTGTCCAACTCTATTCAAATTTTCAATGTGCATTCTAGTTGCATCAACTCTGTTACCATGGTTAACTCAGTTCGAAGTCAGTTACTCCTTTAGAAATCAACTCATAGTCTTAGTTTGGGAATTACGGCTCTTTTCCTTAGTTCTCCGGCCAGTTTAGCCTTTATTCGAGGACGAATGATCCTAGAGGAATATAATAACACTCCGAAGCTTTCCTAGACAAAATAGAACCTTGCAAGAAAAATCCAGAAGAAACCAGAAAAAAATGCCTAGAAGGACCGAGACAACAGGTCGTGGTCAGCTCCAATGACTCGTTATTGTCGATCGCTGGTGATCTGCTTGGTCCTTCGGGAACCTGCGGGACATGGAATGACCCGTTGTGAAACCAATGAGTCATCCTGTTACTCATTGGTCCCCCAACTGAGACTCCTTTTCCAGGAACCCATGACTCAACCAACGATTCGTCGTGTGATACAACAACTCGTGATGTGATGCGTTAGTTGAGAGTCCCGAGAAACTTCCTTCGTGACAACGAGGGGTAGCAATGACCCGTTATATCACATGAGTCATTGTGACCACCTCTCTTGTCAAGTCAGGAGTTTTAATAACGCTTTCTTGTGAAGGCAACGACTTGACACAATGACCCATTGGGTCTACCAACGAGTGATTGTGTTGCACGTTATTGTTCTCGAGAAAAATCTATCCATTGACCCTGCGGGAGGAATAGCGACCCGTTGGATTCATCCAATGAGTCGTGGTACCTCTCGTTGCCAATTCCAATGAGCCTAGAACCTAGGCGAGTAGGACCAACGACCGGTCCAAATAGTGTGGCCTCAACCCAGCAACTTGTTGAGTGACCCGTTGGTCCCCTGTCGGCAGCTTTTCCAGGTTTTCGGGAATATTTTGTAATTTCACATCTTTATAATCCCTAAACTATGTCATTTTGGGTTATTTTAAAGGGATTTAGATGGGTTAATTGATGATTACTTCACCCCTCTCATCCCCTTAGGAAATCATTTCGTAAAACTCCTCTCGAAACTCTCCGAGCAAGAACTAGGCCAGTCAGCTTCTTCTCGAGTCTCTGGGATTTCTCGAGAAATTCTTCACGGTATGTAGGAATTCAACAAAGGGGAATTATTCTTCCCTTATTGCCCCAAAACCCTTCCTTAATTCTTCTATCGGTTCTAGTTCTACGAGTTTTGAATGGGAAGGAATTTTCATCAAGATTTCGACTATAATGTGTAGGAATACTATTCATGCTAATTGTAGTTTCTAATTCCTCTATGTTGTGACTATCATGACAGAACATACACCCGAATTGTAGACATGGGACAAAAGAGCCTAGGAACCCCAAGTCAACTCATGGCATGAGCATACATCTAATACCATCACATAAACGGAAGACTTAACTTAAGAAAAAAAACGTAAACATATCATAATTATGGAGATAAAATAATACATAATCCATGCACGATAGCTGAATACAAGCTGGTAATGCGAATAGCCTCTAACCATGAAAGGCGAGTTGATGGGACAACTCCCCAACTAACCCAACAGTTGGAAACTGAAAGAAAAGCATAGAGTCTAAGCATATGGCCCTCGGAGACATGAGGACCCACCATGTACGCTGATGGCAATCTCTGCAACAAGACTGAGAGGTGAGCCTGAGGCAGTCTGTATCATGAAATGATACAACACTTAAAGTATGCGGTCAATACTTGAAATGTCCCGGAAGTATGCAAGGTAAGTAAAATGGACATTTAAAATATATGAAACTGATAAATGATCATAAGAGTAGGACAACATACTCCTGACATAAATATCGTATCATAACATAAGGCTCAAGATTTTCAAAACATTCGTAATACAATCATAATCTTAATCATAAGAAAATCTTTGGCCCAACATGACTTGACTAATATACATAATCATAAACATGCATAAATCATGAGGAACAGTGAAAGATTTTCTTAACCGACATACCCCATATGAGCACACATGAAGCCCGACTTGTAACTAGGCTGGAGGGTGTTCATACCTTGCCAAGAGATAGAACCATGAAAGTGTGATATCACCATTAAAAGAGCCAATTCGGATGAGGATAGTCCCTTAGTAGGTCCCAACATACCTACGGTGGCATGTAGTTATAAAGATCCGAGGCAGAACCTAGGCCTCGAGCCTACTCGGTGTTCGATAATACTCCCAAAATATATATAGTGCTCATAGTATAACATGCATGAATTCATGGGCTAGTTAAATAATAGAAAATCATAAACATACTTGTACGTGCTTGAACTAGCATGACATGAGGCTCGTGTGTCAGCCAAAACATAATTCATAATTCATAGATGCTCATACATACTCGTAAATCATGCATATAGCTTAATTTCATAAAATCATAATAGGTAACATAATAAATTCATAACTTAAATCATAAATCATCTTTGACATAAATATCATTAATGGTTAATTAGATCATAAATCAACCTATCATGGGGCATGCATAATTAGGCTCAAATACATAGAACTTCCAAATTAATAGTATTATAGAAAATTTAAAACACAAAAGATGATTAAAAACCATAGATTATGATAAGATTTTAAAATCACATAATCCATAATCAAATCATTAGATTCTATATAAATCGATTACAAAAATGTTACACAGTAAGTTTCTAACATTTAGTCGACCTATTCGCATGTTGGTTGAAAGTATTAGAGATTCATACATGCGAGAAGAGGGTCCGAGGAAAGGCCGAACATGTGCCAAGTTGGAATTTCGCAAGAGGAGGCCGAACCGCGCGCCGAAAGGGGCAAAAGTGGCACGAGCTGGGACCTCCACGTTAGCCAACGTGTACGGAGCCAAAATGGCGCATTGGCCAGTGTGCCATGTTTCCATGTATTTTGCTGCAAGTATATATAGGCCTCACCCTTAGATTATTATCATTCTCCATATATACCATGCATTATTAGGAGATAGGGACGAAGAGAATATAAAATTTTCTTCTGATTACGCTGCCAAACACCGTCCAAATTCAAATTAACTTCGAGTATCAAAGTATAAGGCTACGAGGAGAATTTCTACGGAGTTAGTTTCGTGAAATTCTCTGACGGGCGTCGTCGCGAGCCAAAGTAAATGGAATTTCTCCAAACTAGTGTTAATACACTCCAGGGCTTAAAGTAAGTACTTCTCCCTTCTAGACTCCCAAGAAATTACTTGAGTTTTCAATCATTCTTCGATAAATTGAAGAATAGTCGTAGATATATCACGTATCATTTTCTTCAGGTATAGTAATAAACTTAGTTCTATTCTTTTTGTAAATATGATTACAGTTGGGGAGAACATTGAATACTAATAGAACCTTACGATTAATCGGTAAACCAGCGATCGAGAGTATGTAAAGCCAGTTTATTTCAGCAAGTTAGTTGTCCCAGTATAATAAAATAACATATATTCTAGTAAGTATTTCAGAAGCTTAGTATAGCGTACTCAGTATGAAATTTAGTAAAGCACGTTAGAAATATTATGTCGTGTTAAGCATGAAACTTAGTAAAGCTTGACATAAGTCCCGGCGTATTATTTTAGAAATGTTATATCATGCTTTAGTATGAGATTCAGTACAACATGTCAGAGATTATATTATTATTATCAGATTCAGTATGTATTATATGCTGTCATTGCTATCGATTGAGACTTGATTGTATTGTTTTGGGCTGGATTACCTAGCTTAGTAGCGCGGGGTTAATGCTGCTATCGACTCGTCCGCCGAGAGGGAGATCACGTCGCTCTACAGAGTGGCATGCCGTCCACTTTAAGGGACAAAGATGGGATGCCAGTTTCCCCATCATATTTTCCGTGGTTGGCCTTTATACACCCCCGTCAGCGCTTGCAGGTGTTAATTTCGAGAGTCCCTCTGGACTAAAGTACAACTATAGTCGGGGACGCGGGCCCAAGTTGCATACCCGGGGGGATTGGCAGGTTGCTTATAGTTACTAGGTGATGTGGTATAACCTGGGTAGGGGTAAATAGATTGTGGTGATTGTACCTTCCGGCTTATGGGGGCCAGGTAAGGTTTATGTTGTGTTATGTTATGTCATGTTATTTTAGTTATGGTTAGATGGTAATTAGGATGCCACGTTGCAGTGCGACTCCTACTCTTTTCAAAATAGTTAAGGTTAGTCATGAACCCACTATTCTAGTAAGTTTCAGTCTGTCCTTCTTATTGCTCAGTTACTATCAGTTTCATTATTTACTTTCGGTTGTTTTCTTTGCATACTCGGTACAGTGAGTGAGAAACCATTTTAGGGCATTGCATTACTTGCTGCGGTACATAGATGTGAGAGCGAGGTCCCTCGTAGTCGATCAGCGATACAGAGCCTTCCAACTCCTTTCATCTGGGCTAGAAAGTCAGAGGTTTACTCTCCTTTTGATTGTGCGGTATGGGTAGGCCGGGGCACTGTCCCGTCTTCCATCTTATTATTCTTAGAGGCTTGTAGATTGTATTATATTCCACAATGGTTGGATGTATCGGCCATGTGGGGACATATATGTGTTCCAGATTGTATCTGATGGTCGTGTGGGCCTTGTTCAGTTGTTAGTTGGTGACCTTCTCGATGCAAATCAGTTAGCGCTGATTTCATTTTCATATATAACTAGATAGCATGAGTAGCCTTGTGACCCTCATAAGGATCCTGTAGTTGGTTCTTACGGTTTGGCTATTTATATCACACCCAATTGGCTATAGGCCTTGTTGGCCGGAGGCTGTGTTTACAGCCGTTATATATGCTTCCGTCAATTTCTTGAAGCGAGTTAGAAACTGACCTAACGAGAATTAGCAGAGGCTCGAGTTAGTCGGCTTGATCTTGATCCTAGTAGGGCACGAGGTACAAGTCATACCTTCCAAGGTGGGGCATGAAAAACTTGGTATCAGAGCAGGTCGTATCCCAGGGAGTTTGCAAGTGTGCTAAGTAAGTCTTGTCTTTTACGGATGTTGTACCACATACTGTGAAGATGCTAGAAGGAATGATAGGAATATTACTCTTTCTTCTTATTTAGTCGTGCTATAGAGCGGTATAGTATAGGGTTGAGTCCCTAAAGCTACTACTCTTTGGTTACAGATAAAATGTCAGATCAACGACATCCTATTAGAGCGAGAGGTGGATACAGCAGCGGGGAGAGGAGCTGACGGGGATGCCTCGGCCTCTGATTGAATCTCATTAATCGAGGGCAATATAGAGGCATCGTCTGGTCTTCCCACTTGATCTCCATCACCGCCCGGGAGCCGGGCAGGAAGACACCACTTCGGCCAATTCCTATACCTATACCATTTGACCAGGAGGGTCAGGAGTGTAGTAGTCATGTGCTTACGAGATGATGGCTGCTCGGTGTCAGTCGATGCCATCTACGAGGCTGAGAATCATCGAGGAGGACACAGTAGTTCGAGGTAAGAAATTCACGGCATTAAGTCCCCCACGAGTTTACAGGGACAGATCCTAGAGAGGACCCCAGAGTTTCCTTGATCATATGCATAATATTTTCAGAGTAATGCATGCTACACCCACAGAGTCGGATTGAATTGGCGGTATTCCGGCTAGGGGACATCAGTACTATGGTATGAGAGTTGGGAGAAGTCCTAAGGGAGAGATGTTTCCCCTACGACCTGAAAGTCCGGCTTTTCGAGATCATTATCTACCACGGGAGATTCGACATGCCCGGGTTGATTAGTTTTTACACCTGGAGCAGGGGGCAATTAGTGTGTTCAGAAATGCATACCATGGTTTGATTTGTTGGCCCGATATGCGCCGGCCTTTGGATCTGTACCATCCAGTACCGTTGTCGCAAGGGGCTAAATCCAGATATGTTGAGACTTGTATAACGTCTACCTGCGAGGACATGGTTATTGCCCGAGTACAGGCATTTGCTCAAAATATTGAGGGGCATCAGAAACGGCAGCAGGAGATCGGGAGAACTAGTCGGGGAGCAGTAGCCGCGAAGACGAGGGCCGAGATGATTTTCAAGGGAGGCCGAGAAGGACCCAGACATGATTTGCTCGGATAGGTTGCCTAGACCCCCGCCTCCATCACTTTAGCAGAGAGGGAGGCAGGTCCAGTCGCCGAGGGCAGTCAGAGCCCGGCGGTAGTTTGCGAGCAGTAGATTCACCACAGCGAGAGGAGGGCTGGAAGCCGAGAGAAGGTAGCACACTACACTTTTCCCTATTTGCACCGATGCCACTCTAGAGCTGCGGATATGGCTCCACGAGGATGTTAAATTTGTGGCCAGGAGGGTCATCTAATGAGAGATTGTCCCGGCTAGGGTCAGGGTGAGCCGGGATCGATAGGATAGGTCATCGCCCCAGTCCTGACTCCAGCATCACCGACAAAACCAGACCACCGTTTCGGCGAGTAGAGGCGGCGAGATCGAGGGCCTCCGGTTCGGGTGCGGGCCCAAATTGTACCTATGCATTACCGGGGAGACAGGATTCATAGTCGTCACCAGATTTTTTGACAGGTATGCTGAATATTTTCTCTTACCCTGCTTATTTGTTGATAGGTCGGGGTCTACCTTGTCCTGTGTTACACCATTAGTTGCTCGAAGTTTAGTATTGTGTCGTAATTTCTTCGGTGACCTTTTTCGGAGTATCCACACCCATTGGTGACTCTATTATAGCTAGAAGGGTCTATCCCAGAGTGTACAGTAGAGGTTGCCAACCAAATCGAGACTACAACGAGATTTGGTAGAGCTAGAGATGGTTGATTTTGATGCCATCATAGGTATGAATTGGTTAGCTCCATGCTATGCCAATGTTGAGTCTTGGACCAAGACGGTCCGAATCCACTTTCAGGGAGCTTGGTACGGGAGTGGAAAGTTGTACAGTTACGCCAAAAGGTAGGTTTATTTCCTATCTTCGGGCGAAGAAATTAATAGCTAAGGGGGTGTATTTACCACATTGTCGAGTTCGGGATATTCGGGCGAGCCTCAGGCTCTGATCTGTTTCGATGGTTAATGTGTTCCCCGATGTATTCCTAGATAAGCTCCCTAGTATTCCCCAGAAAGGGAAATTGATTTTGCAATTGATTTATTACCAGGCACTCGGCCCTATATCAATTCCCCCTTATCGGATTACTCTGAACTCGAGAGGGAGAACTAAAGGAGTAGTTGAAAGATTTGCTAGATAAAGGGCTTTATTAGGGTGATGCCTCACTGTGGAGTGCGCCAGTTTTGTTTGTGAGAAGAAGGAAACACTCCTCCGTATGTGTATATGGACTACGGCAGCTGAACAAAGTCACGGTCAAGAATAAGTACCCGCTTCCCGAATAGATGATTTATTTGTCAGTTACAAGGATCAAAATTATTTCTCAAGATTGACTTAAGGTCCGATATCATCAGGTTCGGGTTCGTGAAAGAGATATTCCCAAAGACTGCCTTCAGGACCCGGAGCCACGTCCACTTTGAATTCTTAGTCATGTCCTTTGGGGCAGCGAATGCTCAACGGTGTTTATGGACACATTGAATAGTGACCACCCAGGCCATACCTGGACTTGTTCATGATAGTGTTTATCGATATTCTGGTGTATTCTCGCTTTCGGTAGACCAGGATCGCTCTGCGGACAGTACTCCAGATTCTCAAAGAACGCCAACTATATGACAATTTTTTTCTAAATGTGAGTTTTAGTGGTCGGTAGCCTTTTTGGGTCATATCGTGTCGGATATTTGGTGTACAAGTGGACTCACAGAAGATAGAAGCGGTAAAAACATGGCCCGGACCTACCACTCTGACCGAGGTACGCAGTTTCCTGGGATTAGCCGGGTACTACACAAGGTTTGTGGAAGGATTTTCCACTTTAGCAGCACCTCGACCAAGGCGGCGCGAAGGCGGCGAAATTCCGGTGGGTGAGGCTTTGTGAGTGAAACTTCTAGGAATTGTTGAAAGACAGATTGACATCGGCACCGATATTAGCATTACCAGAAAGACGAGGGTTATGCGGTTTATTGTGACGCTTGGGTGTTGGGTTAGGATGTGTGTTGATGCAACATGGTAAAGTGATTGCTTATGCTTACAAGCGGGCGGAAGCATGAAAAAAACTACCCTACCCATGACACGGAATTGGCATGATGATGCATTGCCTTGAAGATATGGAGACAGTACTTGTATGGTGTTCATTTGGATATTTTCACTGATCATAAAAGCCCCTACGGTATATCTTCACCCGAGAAAGAGTTGAATTTGTGGCAGCATTGCTGGTTAGAAGTTTGTTCAAAACTATGATGTGAATATTTTGTATCACCCGGGGAGAGCCAATGTGGTAGCGCCCTTAGCAGTAAATCTATGGGAGTTTGGCATACTTGCAGCCCGAACAGCGGGAATTGACAGGCCCATCAGCTAGCTGGTTTAGCCGTTAATGCGAAGCGAGGGGACAATAGAGCGGTAATCGAGCACGCTGATGTCATGGTTAGTTGTGGAAGTAAAGGAACGACAATATAGAAGACCCTAGCTGGTTCAGCTCGAAACATAGTTAAGCGAGGAGAGGTGACAGATTTTCAGGTAGCCGAGGATGGGTTTGAGATATAGGGATCACCTCTGTGTTCCAAACGCTTGCGAAGTCGCCCAGTTATGGGTAAGTACACTATGCCGGGTATTCTCTCCACATCCAGAATCGCAAAGATGTACCATGATGGAAGATCACGGTGGCCAGGAATGAAGAAGTGGATATCGGAATTTGTAGCTCGGTGTCCCAATTGCCAACGGGTAAAAGATAGAACATCGAGAGAAACCAAGTGATCACCCGGGATATAGGACATTGCCTCTATGGAAATGGGAAGCGATTAACATGGACTTTGTAGCGGGATTACCTCGCACCAGGCGTAGATATGATTCGATGCAGGTAATTGTTTGACAGGTTGACAAAATCAACTCATTTTCTGCCAGTAAGGGCTACCTTTCAGCCGAAGATTATGCCGAGTTGTATATTAAAGAAATAGTCGGGCTGCAGCGGTGTTCCATTGTCAGTTATTTCCGGCCGAGTAGCGTTTAAAACTAGGTTTGTGTCGTTTCAAGAGGCTTGGGGATGGTGCTGAGCACAACTTTTCATCCTCAGACAGATGGGCAGGCAGAACGTACCTTCCAGGACGCTCGAGGATATGTTCTTTGACATGTGTGTTAGATTTTGGAGGTATCCGGGATGAACACTACCGCTTATTGAGTTAAGCCTATAATAACGGTTATCATTCAGCAATTCCAGATGGCGCCTTATAGACGTTATATGGGTGAGTGCAGATCTCAGCTGGTTGGTTTGAGGTAGGCGAATCAGCATTAATTGGGCGGATATCAAACCATGATCAGAGAGAAAGTAAAGCATCGAGGAGCGTCCGCTGGCGCTTTCAGAGGCTACCAGAAATCTTATGCGCGTGCGGCGCAGAAACCTAAAATTTAATGAGGGTGACTGGGTATTCCTGAAGTTTTCACCGATGAAGTGTGATGAGATTTGGCAGAAAATAAGCTTAGCCCGAGGTTTGTTGGGCCTTATCGGATCCGCACAGAAGGATAGGCCGGAGTGGCATATGGGTGGATTTACCTCGAGTTAGAATGTATACACCCAGTTTTCAATATCAGTGCTGAGAAAGTGCATAGGAGATCCCTCTAGAATTGTCCCAGTCAGATGTTCCAGGTTAAAGAGTTAGCTATGAAGAAGTTCCGGTAGCCATACTAGACCTGAAAAATCCTATAGACTAAGAACTAAGATATTTGCTTCTGTCAAGGTGTTGTAGTAATAGGAACCATTGAGGAGATGACTTGGGAAGCAGAAAATGATATGAAAGTCAGGTATGTCTCATTATTTCAAGACTTAGTCAGATTACTAGTAATAAATGTATATCTTGAACTACTTGAGATAAAACACCACCACTATGCATTTATTGGAAGAATTCTTACAGTACATTAAAAATATTTACCAACTCAAATAAATGAATCACTATATCATAATGAGTCTATTTATTAATGTAAATTTCAATCCATGTATTGATAGAATCTCACATATATTAATCTTTAGGTACTAATGATTTCACATAAATAAATCACTTTAAAAGATAGATTATTTATTAATCATAAAATTCTTATGCCATAATATCATATACATATGAGAAAATTAATGTTCATGTAATAAGATTAATGCCCAAATAATTACATCCTTTAATTTTAGGATACATGTAAGCTAATATCAGTTAACTTCTTTATTATAACAAAACAGAGAACGAAATTTTTCCAATTAGTACTACTTTCCATTCTTTGTTAAGTTCCAACACAATGTAATTGGAAGAGAATACGAATCTCACGTAATCGGGTAATCTTTCAGTAATATATATATATATATATATATATATATATATATATATATATTAACCTACTTTAAAGGAAAAAGTACTTACTGCCGCCACACTTAGCTATCGGTGCGGCATCATTCTTTCTTCTTATTTAACATGATTAAATTACATGTTTGGTTTCTTACCCAATTCTCTTCCCTCTCTTCGCATCAAATTGTTACATAAAGCTTAGGCTTAAAAACAGAACAGCCAAACACATTCCATTTTTGAAAATAATCAATTACCAATCAATAGCAAAACCTATGAAGCCTTGAATTTGTATTTGTTTTATAAGCGCCAAACAATTCAAAGGCTACGGTTTTCATAATCCCATGTATATGCATATTTTGGATTATCTATTTAGATGCCAATAGGCTATAATTACCAATTGTGGAAAACAGGCATATGAAGCGAAATCAATAATTCAAGATTATACTTGCATGTAATATGAACCTTTTAAACACATATTTGTGGAAACATAAAATCAATATATCTCTTGAAGCTATTACAGATCGTCCAATCGCTCTCAGATTTGTGATCTTCACTATATTCAAAATCTCCGAGTAAGGAATACTTGTGTGGGCAAGTATTGCTTCTCAGAAAAGGTCAAAGGTTCTCCATCATATTTCATGGGGAAGAGAATCTATTTATAACCACGTTTTTATTTTAGGGTGTAAAACCTAGTCCCAAAATGTATAGGATTCTTTCTTTCCAAGTAATAGTCAAACTTTCCTTCTAAAAGACCAGTATATTTTTAACCAAAATCTTGTAGGATTTTACTTCTTTTAGAAGGCTGATTTCTTCCTTTCAAAATTTATTAATTAATTTAAATTTGAATTGAATTGAAATTGAATTGATAATTGAGGTTTTTTTATTTATTTTATTTGCTTTAATTGTTAATAAATTAACCTAGCATAATAAATTATAAATTATTCCACTTAAAATTTGTAATTGCACTCCTTCGTATAATTTCAAAATCATTAATTAAATCTTATTTAACTCCCCATATTAATATTTTTAATTTTTTATTTTTTAATCAATTTAAATTTTTGACTATTTAATTCATTGATTAATTAATCCCTTTATTCAAACACTTAGCTTATTTCATGTGACGGATACTAGAAATCCACCTGCAGGGTTTCACATGAAAACTTATAATCTATCATCAATCTCAAGGTTGAGACATGGATTTCATCAACTAATTATTATTTCCCAAATGTCATTTGTCGTAGTCCAACCTATAGAGACATTTTACGCTCACGAAAGATTGAGTTTCACCCTTTGATACGATTCAAACAACAAATAATTACATGATCTTAATAATTATATCAAGATTAAGATATCAAGATTAAGAGTATAAGTACATTTAGTGATCTAGAGAATTTATTTTATCAAGTCAGATAAAATACCTATCTCTACTTGGTCCGTTCAATACATACAAAATGTACTAGCACGAGAAGTTGGAGTTTTACCATTTCCATAATCAAGATAAATTACATTTAATCTTATGCTACAATCATACCAATGAATTTGTCCAATTTTCATTTTAGATTGTGAACATATATAAACTTTATACTTATAAGAATCGATGATTTAATCTTTTGTGTATAAGCTAAATTTTATACACTAAATCATCTACTATATAAGTAAATGACACATTGACAAATATATGATCTATTTAAACCTTTACTAAAATTGAATATAAAATTGTTCTGTAATAAATATTATATCTAAACAAATGGTTAATAGTAAATAATCCATGGTTAATAGTATATATCCTAACAGATTTTTCCTTCCTAAAGATTTTTCCTTTGTAGTTAGGATATCCCATCAAAACAAAATCTAAAACTTTAAATGTTGTGATAAGCTAGCAAAAGTTATATAGTTTGATCGTTTTGTTCAAGGTAAGCGTTATCCAAAGATAATAATTTTGAGATTATATCATGACATATAAATTTTATATTCTAT
>JACEIK010009966.1:3825-19880 GCA_018107945.1 Datura stramonium | reverse complement strand
CGTGTCATTGTATCCTACTTCTTAATAAAATAAAATTATACCTTGAAGAAGTATAATTTCTTTAGAACTAGGATCATGAATTTAAAGATAAAAAATAAATTATATGCAGCTTTACGTGAAAAATAAAAAGCAAAGCTAGAATATGCCTACGTATCCTGCATTTTGTTTATGCAGAGAAAAAGGACAAACGTGAATGAAATTAATTCATGTGATTTGGATAAAGATAAAATTTAGTTTGTAAAAAAGTATTTTACAAAGGAGAAAATGCAACTTGCGCTTCATTGAAGTAGTTTTGAATATAATTAACAAGCGTGTCATGTTATCCTACAAGTTAGCCACTCATGCAAATCAGATCCTTTTATATATAGAGAGATAGTGTTTTCAATCTCATATATCAAAGGAGTAAACAAAACCATACATATATATTTAATTCTTGTGTCTGATTTTTGTTACGCACAAAAATAGAGAAACAGATCTAATGCAGAGTAATATATCTTATATGGACGAGAATAAGGTCAGAACTCAAATTGAATCTCAATCTCCTAAGAAGGTTCCTCTCAACAAGTTTTCCCTCGCTTGCGCCATTTTGGCTTCCACCAATTCTATCCTCTTGGGACATGGTAAGTCTTATTTAATTTATCATATATTTCACTATCCTTCTTTAATTTATATATTGAACTACACTATATATAATTGAGATCTTAATTTGGTCTCACAAAGTTCAAAATCTAAGGAAATGATGTTTCAGACTTGATGTTAATTAATTACTTATGCTTTAATATAATTGCATTGGTTGTTAATTTGACGGGAACTTATTTTTGAAAATTTGGCTTTAAGAATGAAACTATATATGAATAGTACATAAATTAAAAACTAGTTTAATTAAATTAATGATTTGATTTTATAAATCTGCAGATATTGGAGTGATGAGTAGAGCTGTGTTATTCATAAAGGATAATCTCAAAATTTCATCTTCTCAGGTTGAAATCTTTGTTGGCTCAGTGAATGTTTGTTCCTTAATTGGAGCGTTAGCATCTGGAAAAACTTCAGATATGATTGGTAGAAGACACATAATTATTTTAGCAGCAACAACTTTCTTGATTGGTTCCCTTTTGATGGGGCTGGCTCCATCCTATGCATTCCTCATGGCAGGAAGAGTGGTTGTTGGAATCGGCGTTGGCTATTCCTTGATGATTTCTCCGATCTATACAGCAGAGGTATCTCCAGCTACAATACGTGGTTTGCTCACATCACTCCCTGAAGTGTTCATCAATGTTAGTATTTTACTTGGCTATATTTTTAACTATGCACTAGCTGATTTAGCACACCACATAAACTGGAGGCTCATGCTTGGCCTGGCAGCTATTCCAGCTATTGGCATTGGCTTCAAAGTCTTGCAAATGCCAGAATCACCATGGTGGATTATTATGAAAGGCCGTATAGAAGAAGCTAAAGGGGTGCTTTATAAAACCTCAGAGAGTGATGATGAAGCCGATTTGAGACTAGAAGAAATAATAAAAGCTACTAGCTCAACAACTCCAAGTAATTGGAAAGGACAAGGGGTTTGGAAAGAACTTCTAAGGCCAAGTCGGCCGCTTCGCCGGATTCTTGTGGCTGCTATTGGTATAAACTTTTTCATGCAAGCCTCTAGTAATGATGCAGTGGTTTACTACACTCCATTAGTGTTCAATGCTGTAGGAATTCACAACCGTAAAGGATTGATAGGTGTGACCATCCTCATGGGGATAGCCAAGACATCTTTTTGCATTATATTGGCACTTTTCTTGGATAATGTCGGAAGGAGGCCCATGCTATTACTGGGTACAATAGGAATGGTTGTTTCTCTAGTTGCCCTTGGGTTGGGCTCAATATATCTACATAATGCCTATCATAAGCCACCATGGGCCATCGCATTGTGTGTTGTTGCAGTCTATGCTGATGTCTCATTCTTCTCAATTGGCCTTGGCCCAATAACATGGTTCTATTCATCAGAAATATTTCCTATTAGGATCAATTGCATTGAATACAAATTTTACAAATTTCGTTCTATTTTCTGAATTCGCTCCAGTATGGAATTGATTCAATTATGGAATCATGAATAGTCATTGGTTGGGCTGATGTATAAACACCCTAATCTATAGTATTTTCTATATCTAAGGGCCCAAGGTTCAAGCTTGGCAGTTTCAGTGAACCAATTGGTAAGTGGGATGGTTGCAATGAAATTTTTAACCATATCCAACAAGATAACATTTGCAGGATCCTTCTTTCTTCTTTGTGGAGTTATGGTATTATCCATTATTTTCTTTTACTTTTTCTTGCCTGAAACTAAGGGCAAGAGCCTAGAAGAAATTTGGTCAATCTTTAAGGACAAAAAGGATAAGACTATTGACAAGAAAATAATTTAAAGGTAGTAGCTAGGTTTAACTAGTTAATTTTGAACAAGTCCTCATGTGCAAAAATTTTCAAATTGGAATCATTATCCATATTTGCTTTAGATGTTGTATCTTTTTTTTTTATCGTTATCTATTTGAAAGAAATGATCTATATTGAGTTCAACTCTAACATTGTGCATCGCTAATTAATATATACATATTAAATCTCTATTGGTAATGGATATAATTGTGAATACTGCAACATGGAAAAATAAAATAAGGGGAAGACCTTTTAATTAATTTGAACTCTATACATAAATGGTGAAGGGTAGAACGTCAACTGCTAAATTGCTACTCTAGTTCATTGCAAACCTACATTTTCTCATGTGTATCAGAAATAGTATTTCTATCTTACACAAAGTAAAATTAAGGTCTATATACACTCTAACAAGGAAATTCTCCTTTCCATGATTTAAAAGGGTAATAAGGTCTTAATATGATTTCTACATGTTCGTTTATGTTGATGCATTATTTGATGCCCTATAAGGTTGTGATGATGTTTTTGGTTAGTTGGTACAGGTTTGAGAAATTTGAGATAGTACCATTTACAAAGGAAACTCTATCAAAACTTTTAAACAATTTCAGAGTTAAAATTTATTAATGCCCATAACTATTATTCAAGGACAAATGATCCTGTGGAGGGATATTGTAACACCTCATACTTTTAAATAGAATTTCAACCTCAAAACATTAGTAAATCGATCCGGACTAGGGTGACATGATCATTTATGAGATTTATCGTGTTAAATTTATATACCTATTCTATACCCAGGCATGGAATTATCTGGGAGTTTAAAATAATGGAAATAAGAAAATCTTAGAAAAGCTTGTGCAGTTACCGTATATTGACTCATGGACCTTGAATGAAATCGATAATCCTTAGCCGGTGTGTGAAGGGAGAGAAATCCCAACTGGGTGTATATCGTAAATGTCTTACAGACCCATAAATGGAATCTACAATCCGTACTTTAAAATGTGAATAAGGTAGGAAACCTAATTGTTCCTCTACCATGAATGACTTACGGGCCGTAAATGGAATGTAAATTCCATATATAGATGTACGAAGGAGAGGGTCCAACCCCTTGAGCCACTATTTAAGATTACAGCCCAATCTGCGAACTGTATGTGCTTTCTATGGACAGTACTTGGTTGTCATAAATAGGAGCTAAATTTTTCAAGTTACTATTTTAGACATACGATCCGATCTACAAATCATATAAATTTTGTATGAGTCATACTTTATCATCGTAAGTGGAGACCCAAATTTTCATTGTTTTTTATAAGAACTCACGATCCAACATATAGACCGCAAGTTGAATCTATTTGTCGTACCTGGGCGCCATAAGTGAAGCCTTGATTCTCAAGGATTTTGTTAGTGCCTTACTGTCCAACTTGCTAACCGTAACTAAATTCTATGACATGTAATAGATCCCAGGTCCTCCATAAGATATCCAATGCAACAACTTTTTAAGTGTGTAATCTAACCTTTCTACCATTTTTTTCTTATCTCTCAAGTCGTAATCCGGTTCTCCTCTCTTCTCCAAGTCCTTCCACCTCAAGGTAAGCATAAGTTAAGCTAACCCAAGCTATTATTTTACATGCTTCCATGCAATATTATGTAATCACTATATTCAAACTCCAGGGTTTCAAAGGAAAATCCACTTTCCAGGCTCAATGCGGATATTGGAGGTTCTTTCTCAAGCTTGAACTTATCTTTCCTGTAACACATAGCACCTTCAGAAGGAATTTACAACCTTAATACATAATTGGATTGGTCAAAACCATGCGGATGTGATTATTCATGAGGTTTATAAAGTAATATTGGTGTGTGTAGACTTTATCCAGGTATTGAAGTACTTGGGAGTTGAGATAACTGAAGTAGGAAATTGTACAAAATAACTGATCAGGAATTGTATGTGACATATGGATCGTAGAATAATTATACAGTACCGTACATGGATGTGCGTAGAAGAAGAGTTTCACCCTTTGAACCACTATTGCGACTTATGGTATATTTGATGTGCCGCATGTGAAATCTATGAAGCGTAAGTGACTATTGTAATTGGGAGCTCAATTTTATTAGTTTCTATTTAAAGCTTACAGAATCATCTATAACCCATAAAATCATGTTATGGAACCCACCTGACAACCATAAGTGGAGACCCAAATTTCCAAGTTTTTGGATAAGTGTTACAGTCCGACTCACGGACTGCATGTTGATTCTATAGACCATACTTGGGACCATAAGTGGAAGCTAAAGTCCTCAGAAGTGATCTATGGCATGTTTTATGAACCTTAAATTGATTTTATGGTCCGTAATAGTGTCAAGCCCTCTGTAAGTTGTGTATTTTTAGCAGTTATTTAAGAACGAGACTTGATCTTCTCTTTATTTTTTTTCTCATCTCTAAAAATTAGACTAGTACTCCTCCCTTCTCCAAATCCTTCCACTTCAATGTAAGTTCCCTCCAAGCTAATTACATGTGGTTTCTCATGAATGCATGAATAGAGTTATGGTCTTCATCTTCTACACTCCTAGAGCTTCAAGAAAACCCACTTCTAAGCTCAAGGTGGACGTTGCAGCCCTTCCCCAAGCTTAAATTTGTCTTTGTTCTATTTCTTTAGAGATAATAAGGTATGTAATAAAAACTATATGTGTGGGACTCATGTTCTTCCCCAAAAATACCTTCTTCTAACTCATGTATGATTTACTTCATGATTTGATAAAGTTTTACTTTGAGTTTGGAAATCCTCAAACTTGTCGTATGAACTTTATCTATCTTTATAAGTTGTTTGAATCTCCTACATTATCCATTTTATGAGATTTCCAAACTTATCCATGAAAGTGTTACTTAAATTATAGTTTTGCCATTTTGTGTCCAGAATGTCAACTTTTGATGAAATGACTTGAGATTCTTCATAATTTTTATCATGAATTTTGACATGCATCTATGTATGATTTTCCTTAAACTATGGCAAGTGAATTTCTATCGTGATTATGAGTTTTCAAATAAAAGCGTGATTTATGATTTTAATATTTCCGATTTAAAGCATGAATTAAGGTAAGGAGCCTTCAAATAATGCATGGTGTACGATTATGAGCCTTCAAGCAAGGCATGGAGGATGATTATGAACCTTCAAATAAGGCATGAAAAATGATTATAAACCCTTATATAAGGCCGGATGTATGATTTTGAACTCTTCAGATAAGAGTATGACTATAAGCCTATGGGCTACTTCAGAATCATAATGTTAAAAGGGAGTAAGTGTTTAACCAAGAAGGCACAAGTCTTCTAAGAAAAGTGCGACCCTACTAAATTTACAGGTGGATCCCCAAGATATTCCCAAAAAGCGAATGAAATTAGGAATCTTACTAGCAAGTCATGTTCAGTCATGTCACTACCAGCAAGGTAGGTGATGGCTTAGCTTATCGGGTAGAGATTGAACTCTATATTTATATGGTAGATTATGTTGGTAATACCACAAGCTCCCACAGTATTTTGGTCACTACATGAACTATGAATTTTAACAGCAAATTGGATGATTTCAAAACCTTAATGACTTTTACATATTATGACTATGATTTTTCATGAACTATTTCCTACTTCTTCATAATCCGTGTTTCATTTTCCATCTGCATACAATAAAATTACATATGTACTTATGCCTCTCTTACTGGGGGCACTTCATTATTTAAAAATGTTGATTCGGGTACAAAGGCGTTTGGTCAAGCAACACATTAATTTTTCTATGCTTCAGCTTTTGGTGAGCCCTATTTTCTTTTGGGGAAATAATATTATTCTACTTTGGTATAGTTCCAGTACAGATATGTTGGGGGCCTTGTCCTGGTAATCAAATGTTCACATAATAATAGAGGCTTCATAGATTTGTCAATCTAGTGCGTCCTCAAGTCATTTACTCTGACTTTGGCCTCTGTGTCATTTGAGTACTCAAAATGATGATCTTACGAAATGTTTTATCTCGTTATGCATGATATATATTCCTTAACTTTATATTATCCATATTCCTCTCATGATTAGATTAAATGCTCTATGTTCTATGCCATGTTTAAGAGGTATGCTCGGGATAAAATAGCATTGGGTACCGATCTCGCCTAGGCCCTAGCCAAGGCGTGACAAACTTGGTATCAGAGCACCAGGTGCAAGTGTCCTAGGGAGTCTATGAAGTTGTTTCTAGTAGCATCGTAATTATTGGTATGAAGCACACTATATTTATAATTGAGAGCCTACAAGAAATTTAAGAATGCTACTCTTCTTTCATACTCTAGATCATAGTGTAGAATGAACTCTAAGAATTGAATCTAACCTATAGGTTACCACAAATTTTACAAATGCCTGCTAAGAAGAAGACGATCGCAAGCCAAAGGACCAATGTTAGTGCAGATACTATCCGGAGTGGATGCTAGTGAGTTACCTCAAACTCAAGGGATGTAGACAAGGTCCTAGGCTCGCTCAGCTGGTCAACCCACCAGGGTATCATCTTCTCCAATAACTATGGGTCTAATGGGAAACCCTGAATCTTTATCGCCTCAACAATCGAACCCTTGCAATGACAAAATTTAGGGGAGTAACTCAGATGCTCACCCGACTGATTGGGGTTGAACCTTAATGTCAAGAATCAGCCCATGCTAATGCTACTCCATAGGATTGGAAGAGTACCACTAGAATTTGGGAATTTCTCCATATGAACCCACCAACCTTTACTGGGTCCAAGAAAGAAGAATATCCTTAGAACTTTATTAATGAGATTCAAGAAATCCGCAGATCCATGCATATTAGTGAAATAGAGGGAGTTAAACTTACTTCTTACCAGCTGAAGGGTATTTCTAATATTTGATATGAATAGTGAGAGATGTCTAGGGGAGATGACGCAGCTCCTGCAATATGGAGCTAGTTCCTAGAGGGAACTAGGGAAAGCTAATATGCCCAAATTACACCTCTATATTAAGAAGTATAATACGATCGTTGTCAAATAGAGAATCCAAAAAGTTGGGGTCGAATCCCATAGGGAATAAGGTGAAAACTATGTCTGATGTGATTATCTACTTTCAGTCAGTTATTTTCGTAAAAGTGGGGGTTTCACAAAGTTATTTATTTTGCACTATCAGCCAAAAGCAAGAGACACCAACTATAATTGATTAATATTAAATCCAAGAAGAAATAAAACTAGGGTTGTGATCATCATGGTCTCTTAACAAAATTTGGTGATTAACTATAGTTGACTCGTTTAATGCTACATATCTAGGTTATCTATTCAATTAATCTATCCAAATCTTTCTCAACCTGTTCAGACAGATATCACTCTTATATTCTCAAACTAAGAGTGATAAACAAAGAACTTCCATAGTTAACCTAAGTTGATTAATCTTACTACAACATTAATTATTAGACAAGGGTTAACCTAAGTTGATTAATCTTACTACAACATTAATCATTAGACAATGGTTAAAACCTTGAATCCCTATTATCACCTCTTACTCAAGCAAGTTAAACATAGGGAGTCATTTCTATATGTGAGAAGTCAGGGACATCTCCAGGCTCATTATTCATGCACATCAAATAGAGGCAGAGATGCTGAAGGAGATAGATAGGGAGAGTAAATGGGCAAGAACAGGTTAGTTTGAGAACTCCCAGTAGAGGTCAGGCAGTGGTAATCGCCCCCAGCAGCAACACCTGCGATGCACTGGCATTTTGCAGGTAGGGACCCGCGGTTCGCTGGTGCGTTGCAGGTCTATGGCAAAAACCTGTGACAAACAGATTCCACCTGCGCTGAACCTATATTTCACCGGTCCTAATCCGTGACCTATAGGTGAAACACAGGTGAAGGGCAGTAGCCTGAATCCTCAAACACATGCATGTGCCTGCGAAACTAGACCGGCGACTCGTCGGTGAGTAGCAGGTTGAAATAACTTAAGCCAACCCACAAAAAATCACACTTTGATTCATGCCTTACTCAACTCACTCAAGCAGTAAAAAAGAATAAAAATGACCACATACAACCAAAAACATGCAACATCACGCTTACAACGTGCAGATGACATCCCTATCTGCCTAGGCTATTTGATTTTCAAATTTCAAGAGAAACAACAAAATATAAGGAGTGAATACCTAGAAGTATTCCCAGAGGATCTTCTTGGAGCTCCTCATGAGCGGGAGATTGACTTTTGGATAGACCTCCTCCCTGATATTCTCGGTGGTTCCTCAATGGAAGGTTTAGCTGGATGAGTGGATCAATTCTCATGATCAAGTGATAACTTCCTAGGCCTGTAATGATAGGCTAGGTTAAACCTTCACACACTTTAAGAATATTAAAACGATATCATTAAGGAATTAGGAGCTTAGGAATTTATAAAAATACCCCTAGAAACACATAATTAAAAGTGGATTGTCAGGCACCACGGGTCATAACACGAGTCATACCCACCACAGGTCGTAATACTAGTTGTACCCACAAATAATGAATCATGGTTTCCTCTTGTTTCTAGCTAATTATATTTTCCAGGCTTACTGTTTCTCAAATAATGGGCCTCACAATGACTCGCTGTTTCCTTATGGCTCGTTGTTTCCTACAACGATTCATCCCATGACTCGTTGTTTCCTACAACGAGTCATACCATGGCTCGTAGTTGGGGGTTCCCATCCCCCATACTATCATTCCACGACTTTATACAGGGAATTATTTTTACCTACAATGAGTCATACCATGGCTCGTGGTTAGGGGTTCCCATCCCCCATACTATCATTCCACGACTTTATACAAGGAATTATTGTTACCTCAATGAGTCATACCATGGCTTGTTATTTTCCCCAAGTCTACCACTAAATCAGATACCACGATTCTTTTGAGCAGTACCACTAAAAAATTTTAAATGGCATTGAAAAGGAATTTTGAGGAAAATTAAAATTTTAAAATTTAAAATTTGAGCAATTTTGTGCCATGAATTGCACATTCCTTGTGTGGCTTTTTGATTCACATACTATCTTGTCTAAATCATATTCTTGATGTGGTTGCAAGAATCCTGTGAAGAACTAAAGGACATGAAACTGAGTAAAGTACTAAGGAGGAAACTAGTACTTCATGCTGGATTTGAGCTAGAAGGAAAGAGGTGAGGATACTTGGCCATCATGTCTGCTTCGGCTTCCGAAGTAGCTCCCTCTAAAAGCTGATTCCTCTAATGGACTTTCACTGAAGCAACTTCCTTGTTCTTCAACTTACGAACCTGACGGTCAAGAATCTCAATCAGATCCTCCTCACAAGTGAGGCTATCCTTCACACCAACCAATACTCTCTACAGGTATAACTAGAGTCGAATCACCAATACACTTCTTCAACAAGGACACATGAAAAACTAGATGCACGGATGCTAACTCTGTGGGAATCTCCAACTCTTAGGCCACATTTCTAACAGGCCTCAAACATCCTGTAGGAACCAACATATCGAGAACTGAGTTTCCCCTTCTTGCCAAACCTCATCACCCCCTTCATGGTTGACTCCTTCAGAAACACCCAATCATCAACTGCGAACTCAAGCTCTCTCCTTCTCACATCCGTATAGGATTTTTGATCACTCTAATACATTTTCAGCCTTTCTCTAGTAAGCTGAACCTTCTCCATAGCCTTATAAATTGAATTCCCATCGTCAGGACTAAAAAATAGCTGAACAAAAAGAAGTAAAAGCGATGGCCCATCACCTCTTTGATGGACCGTCAAGTTTAGTGTCATCAAGATGTTGATTGAAGGACTCACTAGATAAGGAGTGACGACCCAGGTGATGGACCGTCATCTCTTCAACGTACCATCAAGTTTACCGTCACCAAAATGAAGATTTAAGTACACAGTGAATAAGGAGTGATGCTTCCAGAGTCCGAGATTTTACTGGGATGAACCCTCCAGCATTTCACAGGTCTAATGTAGATGAGGACCTGCAGGAAATCATTGACAAGGTTTAGAAGATTACCCAAATCATGGGTGTTACCTCGGTTGAAAGTGAAGATTTGGATATTTATTAGTTGAAGAGGGTGGCCCAGATATGGTATAAGCAATGGAAGAAAGGGAGAGGGGTTGGTGTAGGCCCAGTGAAGTGGGACAAGTTATAGTTGGTTTGCTTGGTCAGGCAGGCGTCAGATGCCATTCATGCCTCCTTAGGTTTGGGGCGTGACACAATAATAAGAGAAAACATGTTTTGTTCATTTCCTCTACAACAATTTGAGTGGTATCAGGGATAATTTTAGCCCCTATTGTAACATCCCAAATATTTTAAAATGTTAACCTGCTAAGTTAAAGACGTATGAGTCGAATCTTTTCTCTTTACATTATTCGGTGATGAGATATCACGAGAATGAGGTTTCAAATGGGTGGACATATAATTTAATGGATATATGAAGGTGGTTAAAGAAATAAACTAAATTTTTGGCCAAAGAGAGCTTGGTAAAATGTCTTATTTTGAAAGTCATGAGATGTTTTGAGCAAAAGGCTCTTCATGATATTTTAAACTATGTTTTGAGTGAAAGGCTATTCATATATTTTAAAAATATTTTAAACTATGTTTTGAGTGAGAGGCTTGTAAGCAAGTATTCAACATCGCATCGATGTGGGTTCAGATAACCCAAGTACCAAAACTACCTGTAACCATAGGTTAAGGGGTCCTCGCCAGAGAGTGGCTCCCGTGCTTGAATGGGCTCATGAGTGAATTCACTCCAACCATGGTTTATACCCTTGGCAAGGTACTAGCACTTAGGGAAGTTCTTTCATTAGAAACAAGGGCATGGTTGATCAAAACAAGATTATATAGCATCTCAAGTCATTGAAAATTCACATTCAAAGTTTTCCTTGAAGGCTCACTACAGTCTTGTCTCAATCACATCTTTTAGTACATTCAAGCATGTTCCCCAATGAAGTAATGCCTTTCACAACAAGAGAGAATCTCATTAAATTGTCAAGCAATTCACACATAAATAAATTATAGAATAAGACTAATACACTCACTCTCACAAAGAAATTTTTATAGTCACCTTCAATGTTTGTAGGTCAATGAAGCAGCCAAATGAGTTTCAGGTAGTTTCAGCAATTGATATGGATACTGAGTTTCTTGATGAATTCTGAGTACTTAAATAGGCAAAGCAGAAGAATTGGACAAAAAGCATGGAGATAAAATAAGAGGACCTGCACTTCGTAGGTACGACAACCTTTTAGTTTACTCGGTTGGTCATTGCCTGAGCCGGCATTTGAATAGAAGCCCTGAACTTAGCATGTGATACCTGATTGTCCCGAGGGGATGGAGCTGGTGGGGCTGGCTGGTTAGCATTACTGTTCCTCCTTTTGTTTCCTCTTTTGGGAGGCATCGTCAACTAAAAAGGGTCAGGTCGGCCTTTAATTAGCCACACATTGGCTTGACCAACCCGACCCAGTTAGTTTAAAAGGGAATTGGGTATGCGATAGGCGTACGTGTACTCTTTTGAGTTTCATGTCCTTTAGTTCCTCTCATGCCTTAATATGCATGCATATTTCATTAATTCAGTTCAGCTATGTATCTCAGTTCAAAGTCAGCTACTAGGAGGAGAGAGCTTGAGTTCGAGGTTGATAATAGGGAATTTTTGAAGGTGTCTCTCATGAAAGGAGTTATGAGGTTGGATAAGAAAGGGAAGCTTAGTCCCCGATATGTTGGTACCTATAGGATTCTGAGGATAGGGAAATCATGAGACAAATCATGATGGAAAATATTACCACAGAAGCTCGAACCCATATGTTCCCCTTCCTAAGGCTAAAAGCTCCTATGCAACCTATAGTGAGCTGGCAGCTCTTTCTTATCATCCTCAACATGAGCAACACTCCCATAGATAATCTGCTGAGGGCATCAACCACTACGTTGGCCTTACCTAGGTGGTACAAGATGCTAATGTCAGTACCGACCAAGCACTTGCCAGGGTGCTTCCTACCACACTTCCTAAAGGCTAGAAAAGTTTGCTCCCCTATCATGCTCCTCTGAATCCTAGAGCCTGACGCTCTACTTCTCTAATATCCTCGAGGTATGGATGGAACGCTGGCTGATGAAGGAGTTAGGGCTAATGACCTCTGGTGGGATTGAGGGAGAGCTATCATCTAGACGTTTCCAGCTGTGTGCTTGCATCAAATTTCGAGTTCTTGCAAGGATTTGTCATGGCGGATGGTGAACCCCTTTCCCTCTCTAGCCTCTTTCTTTTCTTTTCTAATTAGAAATCCCTATTTTTATTTCCTGGGCGTTTTATTCTTCAAACCATATAAGAATAGGTTTTTAAATTCCATCTTGGACAGAATTTCAGAGAAACTAGAGAGAATATAATGAGATGGGTATATGGTAGGAATTATAGTGTGGAAAAGAAAATGAATTTTAGGCTAGGTTTTGCCTTATAAAGGCACCCAAACTTGACCCAATAACCCGTGACCAGTTTCTTCCTAGACAGTCTACGGTAAAATGATCATAACTTTTTACTCCGATGTCAGATTGACAAACGGTTTGATATTCTAAAAACTAGACTCAAAGACCTTTGATCTGACAGGATTTTGGGACTAACATCAAAACTAATAGCAACATACAGAGTCACAAAGGATAATGTATCCCTTGGGTCTAACAATGCATAAACATCCCAAACAAATCAAAGGGTTAAAAACATATAAATTTTATCTAATTTCTACTACTAAAAAGAAATTAAATTGATCAATGATCACAAACAAGAATACCCAGGAAATACATGTGCAAGTAACGATCCAATGTATGTCAAGATGTCGCTAATAACGGTGAAGTGTCTAGATTTTACACTAGATTTCTAATACCATAATCAAATCTTTTCCAAGAGAGTCTCGACGACTCTCTGAAACTCAACTTTTCTCAACTTCACTGCACCCAATGACTCACTTAACGAGTCATTAAGTTGACTAACAAGTCACTTGACAACTCATTCTAGGATATTGTGCTGATATTGGGTTGATCTGAGATAAGATAAACTTAGTGAGCCTGGTTAGAGCACCAGCAGCAGTCCCAACACTATTTCTAGAAGGGGGAAAGCAAGTAGATGCCCCCACCCTAGTTGAAAAGAGTGAGATACCGGCTAATAAAGTTGGCCACACAGCAGCTTCACCAGTACTTCCTCCATACCTCTATTAGATACACCGAGCCAGGTCCAAGCCTAATACATTCTTGAGAAACTTAGATTTTAGCAATTTGGAGTTCCTATTACGGCTGGTGGGTCATCATATTAAGACACTAGTATGGAGTTTTATGCAGTCTACGGGGCAATCCTCATGCGGTCAAACCAATGTTGAAGATGTAGATAGAGCCACTGAGAGCCGCGGAAACATGAAAGGACAGTTGTGGCTACTTTTATTTCAACTAAACAGGGTTGAAGGGTCCCTATCCTCAACAACAACTTCTAACCTTCAACCAATGGGCCAAAGGATCTTCGAATTCCTATTTTACATTTACTTTTAACACTTTCGGTTCCCTTTCTCAAGGTCAACTAAAAGCCAACAGATTTACTCACAAGGTGATCAGTCTAGTGAATAAGTAATTAAAACAAGTAAATATAAAAACCCTTTAATGAAGAATCAAAATTAACATTAATTTGTCTTTCAAACATCAACCATCAACTATGGCCAAAACCCTAGAATGGGCGTTTAGCCACTCAAAGACAAGCAGAAAAACAAATAAAATCATCATTCGAAGTAAAAAATAAAGAAAAGAAGAAACCTAAGTAGAACTTGTCTCTCCTCCAAAAGTTGCATTTACAACCTTCTACGATCAAATAAAATGAAGTTTGATATGATAAAAATGCCCTAGATGTTATATTTATAGGTGAGCCTTCAAGTGAAGCTTTAACCCTCAGGTATTTGGCTTAAAAATTAGTAAAATACCATCCAGGATGGTCTGGCATGCTGCCCCATGCATAGCCCTAAGGAGTTAGTCAAATTTCCTCTGAAGAATAGCTCCAGGCACCCCACTCCTACCATAGCACCAGACTTAGCTAAATTTCTACACTTTTGAGACCTTTGGTGCCCCACTCCATCCATAGCACCAGAGTGTTAGTCAAATTCTTGAGCTTTAGGACCCTTCTAGCGCCCCACTTCATCCATAGCCCCAGAATGTTAGGAAAATTTCCTAAGTCTAGAATGCTTCTGGGGCTCCACGCCATCCATCTCGCCGAGGTATTAGTTAAATTCTCATCTCCGAAGCCAAGGGACCTGGCACCCCATGCCATCCGTAGCACCAAATTTGGTGCATTTTTCTCTGAAACACTAGTGTTGGGTGCGCCACGCCAGCCATAGCCCGGGGCCGACTTTAGCAAACTCTTCTTCTTCACACCTTGAGTCATTTTTGGGTCCTTTTTTCTTGGTTTCCTACTCAAAACATCTAGAAACATTCATTAGCTCACAAGACATATGAAAAATTGAATTCATACATTTCACAGGGATTATTAACTCAAAACATAGCAAATGGGCATAAGAATATGCCCAATATCACCACCCCACACTTAAACCATTGTTCGTCCTTGAACAATCCTCAACTCCATTCACAAACTCATATTTTCTCAACATTTGTCACCTTTATCAATTCACACTCAAACAACTAACAAAGAGCATACGATTAAGTGGCTCATCAACTTCAAGAAATTCACATCAAGCATATGTAGAGTTATTCACATTCAAGACTGCACAACTTCTATAACCGACTCATTTTTCAAAACAACACCAACATAATTAAATACAAAACATGAAACACATAATACACCGACTTAGAATCTTATGCCCCTCACTTTTAGTGATCTTCCTCTCTGAATTTATCAATACAAAGCACGGAACATAATAAGTAAGGCGCACTCACACTTAAAAATGATGTTTCATACGTATGCAACATACCATAAGCTTGACCATTATATACACTTAGACTACTTAGTCATTTCAAGAGATTAAGACCATAAGGACTTTTATTGGTTGTAATTTTGTCTTAGGGGAGGGTAGGAATGATTTTTCTTTTATAGAGACTACGAATCCTAGGAACTTTTAAGACATTTTTTTTATCTTTCAAGTCCACCACCTTTTCCTTGTTGTTCACCCCTCACTTTACTCACTCTTTTTCTTTTTCTTTTCATGCCCTTTTTCACTACTTGATTGCTAGTATTTGCTCATAGAATCACTAAGAATTTTCATTCTTGAAACTCTTTATTTCATTTTTATAGCAATAAGCAACCAACATATTTTATGGGAACCCCTTCTTCCTAATTTCTCTTCTTACTTTCCACACTATTTCTTTCTTTCCTTTCCCTTATCATTCATGCATTTTGTGGACCCTCACTTTCAAGTCTCAAAGTTCCTAAGACTACTTTGGATCAACAATTGTGGAGGTCACACAACAAAAAGGGAATAAACTACTTTTGTGGATAAGAAAAGAAAAAGGCTTAAGGCTCAAAGGGTTAACTAGGGAACATGTTCAGGAAGATAAAACAAACATGGGAAATCATGGATTTTTCAAAGAATTGCCTTGATCATCTCTTAACTCTTTACACAACTAGTCATCAAATTATGCACTAAGGCAAGTTATAGATGATACAACATGTACAAAACAAGACAATTAAT
>JACEIK010009965.1:14083-38256 GCA_018107945.1 Datura stramonium | reverse complement strand
GAGTAGGCTCGGGGCCCAAGTTTTGCCCCGAATCTCAAAACTACGTTCCATCATAGGACATGATGAGACCTCCTTTGCCTAAATAGCCCATTTCACGTGTGATATCATGCCCTTCACAATTCTATCCTTGGCAAGGTACGAACACCCTCCTAACTAAGGATTTACAAGTCGGGCTCCATATGTGCTCATATGGGGTATGTCGGTTATAAGAATGTCCCATTGTTCTGAATGTTTTATGCATTATTACGTTATGTTAATTTGACTCAAGTGATTATTTATAATGTTTCTCTTATGACTATGGTATTGACTGGGTTACTAATGATCTTAAAAACCTTGAGCCTTATGTTATCGTATGATATTCATGTTATGAGCATGTTGTCCAACTCTTATGATCTCTTATGCATTTTTATCTATTCTTAAATGTCCATTTTACTTACCTTGCATACTCGATATATTTCACGTACTGACCGCATACTCTATGCTTTATCATCTCATGATATAGGACCTGACTCTCATGCTCAACCCTGTTCGTAGTCAGTATTTAAAGTTAGCATCTTACATTGTTGGTGAGTCCTCATCTCCCAAGGACTAGACTTATGCAGACTTTCTCTATGTATTTTTAGCTTCAGCATTGTTGAGTTAGTTGGGGGTCTTGTCCCATCAGCTCGTCATATTTAGAGGCTTTTCAGACAAAGGAAGTATTCAGCTTCAGATTTTGTATTCTATTGTTATGTTATTTTAGACTTCCGCTAAGCTTTTCATGTTGATTCTTCAGTTTTATTGATCAAGTTAGATGTATGCTTATTCCATGGGTTGACTTGGAGTCTCTAGGGGCTCCTTGTTCTGTGTTGCGATCCGGGCTTCCGTTCAGGTCGTGACAAACTTTGTATCAGAGCCATAAGTTTGAAGCGTCCTGGCGTGTTTGACAACCGCGTTAAGTAGAGTCTTTTTCATGGGTATGAAGTGTACCACAGTTATGATGAAGAGGCTACGAGACATTTAGGAAATGTTCCCTTCTTTAATGATCTATGTCGTGCGATGAAAATTCTCCCTATCCTTATAACTCGTGCTATTCGCGATTGTAGAATCATGTCTCCCCAAAGAATGAATGGTAGGAGAAATAGAAATGGAGATGGCCAGGAGGATGGCAATGGTAACAGGCACCAACAGGCCCCACCAGTTCAGGAGAACCTACCACCGAAGCCAGTTGCCCATGCTGAGTTTTGAGCAGCTATTCAGATGATCGCGCAGGCCTTGACCGCTCAGGTCAATCAGTAGGCGGTTGCGCATGTTTCAAAAAATGGAAATGCAGCAGCGGCCCGAGTAAGGCATTTCCTGAGAATGAACTCGCTGGAGTTCCTTGGGTCAAAAGTAGATGAGGACCCGCATGAATTCATCAACGATATTCTGAGGATCACTCACATCATGGGGGTTACAAATGGGGAGTGTGTTGATTTGGCCTCTTATTAGCTGAAAAGGGTGGCGCATATTAGGTTTAAACAATGGAGAGATAGTAGGGCAGTGGGAGCAGGCCTTATAGGTTGGGAAGAGTTTCATACAGCCTTTTTAGATCAGTTCTTCCCTCGTGAGATGAGGGAACTGAAGGTGGCCAAGTTTGTAAATC
The DNA here is from genome assembly GCA_018107945.1 of Datura stramonium. Lineage (NCBI taxonomy): Eukaryota > Viridiplantae > Streptophyta > Magnoliopsida > Solanales > Solanaceae > Datura > Datura stramonium. Next base: position 36,632 of record JACEIK010009965.1, on the reverse strand, counting down.
TGAAGCAGGGTGATATGTCGGTTCAGGAGTATGCTCTGGAGTTCACTCGCTTATCCAAGTATACACCAGAGTTAGTGGAAGACCAGAGGGATCGGGTGAACCGCTTTGTGCATGGGTTGGCAAACTTCCAAGATAATGACTGTAGGATCGCCATGATGCATTGAGACATAGATATTCCCTGCATAGTGTTGCATGCCCAGCAGATGGAGGTAGTGTATCGGAGGTAGAGAGAGGCCAAGAGTGCCAGGACAGACAATTATGGAATTTCACAGCCTAGATCGGGGGGTGGACAGTGCCAGTAGTCTCATCACAGGTCTTTTGCCCCAACACCATCATCAGCTAGTACACCATCTAGATCAAGAGGGGATTAGAGAGTAGGGCTTCAGATTCGAGGGGCCAGGGTAGCATGCAGATAGAGCACACCTTCCCAACTTGTGCATGGTGCGGAAAGAATCACCTAGGAAGGTGCCTAGTAGGCTTAGACGCTTGTTTCGGGTGCGGCAAACCCGGACACATACTCAAGGATTGTCCTTTGGCCAGATCAGGGGGTGGCGAAGCCTGTACGCCAGCCGCTAATTCAGCTGCTCCAGCAACATGTCCCTCCCAGCAGGGTGCCTCGACTAGTTTAGCTGGCGGTCAGCGCCATAATAGGTTCTATGCCTTGTGACCCGTCAGGAGCAGGAGACTTCACCGGATGTGGTTACTGGTATGTTACGAGTGTTTCACCTTGATGTTTATTCTTAGTTAGATCCAGGGGCTACCTTGTATTTTATGACACCTTATATTGCTAATGTTCCTTGGTGGTTAATGTCAAATCTAAACAAGATAAAGATATGGTTTTGAGGAAGCTGAAGGAAGCGGTGCGGAGTTAAAAGATAGAGGTTTTATCCCAAGGGGGATATGGAGTTCTAAGATATTAGGGTCGGCTATGTGTCCCGGACGTTGATAATCTGAGTGTTCGGATACTGCATGAGGCACATGGTACTAGATATTCCATCCATCCGGGATCCACGAAGATGTATCGAGACTTGCGAGAAATCTATTGGTGGGATGGTATGAAGAAGGATATTTCGGAGTTCGTAGCCAGATGTCCAAACTGTCAGCAAGTGAAAGTCGAGCATCAAAGGCCAGGAGGTGTACTTCAGGATATTAGCATTCTTGCTTGGAAGTGGTAAGAGATTAATATGGATTTTATTACAGGCCTACCTCGTACTCGCTGACACTATGATTCCATTTGGGTGGTGGTGGACAGGTTAACAAAGGTTGTACACTTCCTACCGGTCAAGACCACGGACTCAGCGGACAATTACGCTAGGTTATATATTTGGGAGTTGGTTCAACTTCATGGAGTGCCCTTGTCTATTATTTCAGACCGAGGCACTCAATTTACCTCCCAATTCTGGCGGTCTTTTTAGAAGGGAGTTGGGACTCAGATTAAGCTCAGCACAACATTCCATCCGCAAATGGATGGCCAGGCGGAACGAACAATCCAAACCCTTGAGGTTATGTTGAGAGCATGTGTTATGGATTTTAAGGGTAGTTGGGATGATCATTTACCCTTAATCGAGTTTTCTTATAATAACAGCTATCACTCGAGTATCCAGATGGCACTGTTAAAGGCTCTTTACGGGCGGAGGTGTAGGTCTCCCATCGGATGGTTTGAGGTTGGTGAGGCAGCTATGATAGGGCCTGATTAGATTCATGAGGCCATGGTAAAGGTTCAGTTGATAAGAGACCGGTTAAAAACCACTCAGAGTCATCAGAAATCGTATGCTGATGTGAGGAGAAGGGATTTGGAGTTTGATGTTGACGACTGGGTATTTCTAAAAGTATCTCCCATGAAGGGAGTCATACGGTTCGGAAAGAAAGGGAAACTTAGTCCCCCCTATGTTGGTCCCTACCGGGTTATGAGAAGAGTTGGTAAGGTGTCGTATGTGTTGGACTTGCCATTGGAGTTATCTTCAGTTCATCCTGTCTTCTATGTGTTGCTTTTGAAGAAGTGTTTGGGTGATCCAGCTGGTAGTCCCGGTAGACAGCATTGGAGTAAAAGACAGCCTCAGTTATGAAGAAATCCCCGTTGAAATCTTGGATCGTCAGTTCGAAAGTTGAGGAACAAAGAAGTATCTCGGGTTAAGATTTTATGGAGAAATCAGCATGTTGAGGGAGCTACGTGGGAAGCCGAAGCGGATATGATGGCGAGATACCCACATTTGTTCTCTACCAGCTCAATTCCGACCTGAGGTATCAGTTCTCCTCTATGATCCCATTAAGTTTTCATGTTCAGTTCATGTGTTCAAGTTTCTTTCATGTGTATGAGTGTGTATGTGAAGCAGGAGATCAATTCAGCTATGTGGTTTGGTTAAGGAGGTAGTCATTCCATGAAAATTTTGATGAAAATAGTCATAATTTGAGTATGATAATTATATCTTTCTGTTTGCTTCTTGTTTCGTACATTCGAGGAAAAATGTTCCTAAGGGGGAGATGTTTTAATAAACCCGAAGTGCTTAAGAATAGACCCGAGAAGTTGAAAGTTGAAAAGTGCAGAAAACTAGCAAAAACATCACAGAACAGACCACAGAACGACTCGTGGTATCAAACCACAAGTCATTGTATGTTGTTGTTGGTTGGGGAAAGGATGGTGGCAGTGGAGACAACCAGAGGTACGACGACCCATTGTGAGATACAACGGGCCGTCCTTTGCAGTTGTGGTTAGGGTTAGTCTTCAATAGTGCAAACCACAGGAAATATGACTACTCGTTGTGGGAAACAACGAGTCGTCGTTAGCAGTCGTAGGAAGGAGTTAGGTTTTTTAGGTGACTTTCAATGGGCATCCCAATGACCCGTTAGAATAGAACTCGAGTCATTGGTTGTGGTCTTTGTTTGAGTTTAGATTTTCCAGTGGACTCTACGGGGGATAACAACAGCCCATTGTTTGTTGTGACGAGTCATGGTGTGACCCGTTAGGAGATGAGATGCCAAGGTTTAGGAGGCTAACAACATGTGATGTAACGAGTCGTGGGTTGAAGGAACGGGTCGTCCTGTCGACCCATTGTTTGGATTCGAGACTAGGTCATTATGCATTCCATTCAACGAGGGACATGATGGGTCGTTGGTGGTCCCCACGACCCATTGGTACCACTCGTGCATTCCATCCGGCAAGTTTTCAGGGCAGGTTCATTAAGGGTATTTTTGATTTTTTCACGATATAAGGCCCTAAACTATGTCGTTTTGGCTTGGGAAAGCTGGGCTTTTAATAGAATGACCTATTCTAAACTCCCATTCATGCAAGCAAGAACATTGAGCGAGGATTCAAGGGGAGATTTCAAGCTTTTCACCTCAATTCCTTCAATAACATTCTTGAGCTTTTAAGGAGGGTTAGGAGTTGATAATTCCAGGTATGTAAGGTCTTCAATGGGCAGATTCTTCCACACGCATGCTCCTTCTCTATTAATTACTCAAATTCCTTTTAAAAACTCATGGGGTTTTATATTCAGTTTTTTTTAAAAATATAATAATTTAATTATGGGTCTTGTGATTTTGAAACCCTATCATTATCTACTGATTTTGATCATCCTTTGAGTTCTAAATTTATCTTAATATGGATGATTTTGAATTTCTAATCAATTAAGCTTGAGTATTTATGACCATTATAGATCGATTTATGATCCATTGATCCGTAGATGATTTTTATAAGACCAACATGGATTATTAAATAAATCATGAATATATTATGTTATCCATTACGATCTTATGGTAATTTAAACTATATGCATGATCTACAAGTATGTACGTATTTTATTAAGCATAAATTCTTATTTTGGCCGACTCACGGGCCCACGTCATGGCTAGTTCACGTATGTTCAAGCATGTTTATGATTATCATGATTTAACTAGCCCATGAACTCATGTATGTATTATTATAAGCACTATATATATGTTTTGAGAGTTGTATCGAACACCGAGTAGGTTCCGGGCTCTGGTTAAGTCCCAGATCTAATAAACTACGTGCCACCGTAGGTATGTTGGGACCCCTTTTATGTTGTCCCGGGTCCAAATGACCCTTTTTATGTGTGATCACGCCCTTAATGGTTCCTACCATTGGCAAGGTAGAACACCCTCCTTATTAGGGTTACAAATCGAGCTTCATGTGTGCTCATATGTGGTGTGTCGGTTAAGAGAATCTACCACTGTTCCTCATGATTTATGCAAGTTTACGATTATGTATATGGGCTCAAGTCATGTTTAGTAGAGCTTTTCTCTTATGATTGCTATTGCAATTTTATTATGAACATTTCGAAAACCTTTAGCCTTATGTTATATAACGATAATTATGTTATGAGCATGTGCCCTACTCTTATGATTATTTATGAGTTTTATACATTTTTTAAATATCTGTTTTACTTACCTTGCATACTCAGTACATTCCACGTATTGTCCGTATATTTTCTATGTTGTATCGTCTCATGATACAGGTCCCAGTTCTCAGGCGCATCCTCACCTGTAGATAGATTTGGACTTGCTCTCTGCGTACTTGGTGAGTCCTCATGTTCCAAGGGCTACATGTTCATACTCTATGTTATTCCTTCAGTTTCTGGATGTTGGATTAGTTGGGGAGATGTCCCATCAATCCGCCTTTCACGTTTAGAAGCTTATCATACTAAAAGTTGTATTCCACCGTATTGTATAAGCATTGTACTGTTTTCCCTAATGTTATGTTATGATAACGTTCTCTATGCTAAGTCTTCCACTCATGTGATGGAATTAGATGTATGCTCATGCCATGGGTCGTCTTGGGTTCTCTTGGGGCTCCTTGTCCCGTGTCTACGATCCGGGTGTACGTTTGGGTCGTGACATATGAATTTTATAAATCATGAATTATGTTTTTGGTCGTCCCATGGGCCTCAAGTCATGGCTAGTCCACATATGTTAAAGCATGTTTATGATTATCATGATTTAACTAGCCCATAAAATCATGAATGTATTATTATTATGAGCACGACATATATGTTTTGGGAGTAGTATCGAACACCGAGTGGGTTTGAGGCTCAAGTCAAGCCCCGGATCTCATGAACTACGTGCCACCTTAGGTATGTCATAACCCTTTCATGTTAGTCCCTGGTCTTAACAGCCCTTTTTATGGTGATAGCACACTTTCATGGCTCTACCCTTGGCAAGGTACGAACACCCTCTCGACTAGGTTACAAGTCGGGCTTCATGTGTGCTCATATGGGGTATGTCGGTTAAGAGAATATCCCATTGTTCCTCATGATTTATTCATTTTATGATTATGTATGTTGGCTCAAGTCATGTTAAGGAAATCGCTTCTATTATGACTATGATTATGTTATGTTACCAATGTTTTGAAAACCTTGAGCCATATGATATGTTATTATGATTTACGATAAGAGCATGACGTCTTACTACTTACGATCATTTATGAATTTCATATATGTTTTAAATATACGTTTTACTTACCTTTCATACTCAGTACATTTCATGTACTGACCGTATACCTTCTATGTTGTATCGTTTCATGATACAGGTCCCAGTTCTCAGGCTCATCCTCACCCATAGCTAGTGTCAGCCTTACTCTCAGTACACTTGGTGTGTCCTCATGTTTCGAGGGCTACATGTTAACATTCTATGCATTTCTTTCAGTTTCTAGATATTGGATTAGTTGGGGAGTTGTCCCATCAATCCACCTTTCATGTTTAGAGGCTTATAAGACTATAAGTTGTTTCCGACGTATTGTATAAGTCCAGTATAATTATTTCCATATGCTATGTCGTGATTACGTTCTTTATGTTAAGTATTCCGCTCATGTGATTGAATTAGATGTATGCTCATGTCATGGGTTGACTTGGGGTCTCTCGGGGCTCTTTTTCCCATGTCTATGATCTGAGGGTACGTTTGGGTCATGACAAACATGGTATCAGAGCCATAGGTTTATGTGTTCTAGGGAGTCTGAAAGCCGCATTAAGTAGAGTCTTTTTCATGGGTGTGAAGCACACCACACTTATGACGAAGTGGCTACTAGATGTTTAGGAAATGTTCCCTTCTTTCATGGTCTATGTTGTGCGATGAATGTCCTTTACTCCTCTAATTCGTGCTATTTGCATTTTCAGAATTATGCCTCAATGTCGAGTAAACGCCAGAAGAAATGGAAATGGTAATGATCATGAGGGTGCCCATGATGGTGAGCACCAGCCAACTCCACCCGTTTATGAGGAGCACGTACCATAGCCAACCGTCCATGTTGAGTTTTGGGAAGCGATTCAGATATTGGCATAGGCCATGAATTCCTAGGTCCAGAATCAGATGGTGGCACATTTCCCTTAGAATGGGAATGCAGCGGCAGCTAGGGTGAGAGATTTCTTGAGGATGAGCCCTCCAAAGTTCACGAGATCAAAGGTGGACGAGGATCCACACGATTTTATAGAGGAGATTCTGAAAATCTCCCAAGTCAAGAGGGTGGACAACTGGGAATGCATTGATTTGACCTCCTACCAGCTGAAGGGGGTATCACATATATGGTTTAAGCAATGGAGAGATGCTAGGGCGGCGGGTGCAGGCCCGATAGGCGGGGATGAGTTTCACACTGCATTCATGGATCGGTTCTTCCCTCAGGAGATGAGGGAGCTCAAGGCGGCCGAGTTTGTTAATCTGAAGCAAGGTAGCATGTCTATGCAGGAGAATTGATTGGAGTTCACCCGGTTACCTAAATATCCTCCGGAGTTGGTGAAGGATCAGCGATCTCGGGTGAGCCGCTTTGTGCATGGGGTAGTAGATTACTTGGACAAAGATTGCCGGATTGCCATGTTTCACTTGGACATTTATTTTCCCTGTATTGTATTGCATGCACAGCAGATGGAGTCAATCTCCAGGAGTCAGAGAGAGGCAAAGAGGGCCAGGACCGACAGCTTCGGGGTTTCTCAAGCCAGGTCAAGAGGTGGACCACGTCAACAGACTCAGCACAGGTCCGTTGCTCTAGCTCCATCATCAGCCAGCACGCCATATAGGTTTAGGGGAGACAAGAGGAGCAGGGCTACAAGCTCGAGGGATAATGGTAGTATGCAGGTGGAGCGTACTTTCTCAACTTGTGCAAGATGTAGTAAAAATCATCCCAGGAGGTTCCTGGTCGGTGCAGATGCTTGCTTCGGGTGTGGAAAACTCAGACACAGGATCAGGATTGCCCTGCAGCCAGTTCTACCATTCCAGCAGCATAACCCGCATAGTAGGGTTCTTCCACTAGTTTAGCAAGCGGTCAACGCCGAAACAAGTTTTATGCCCTAGTGCCTCACTAGGAGAAGGACACATCGCCAAATGTAGTCATGGGTATGTTGCAAGTCTTATGATGCATATGCTTTGTTAGATTCAGGAGCTAATTTGTCTTTTGTGACCCCTTACATTGCTAGTAGTTTTGGAGTTAGTCCTAAAATTTTGTCAGAACCATTCTCCGTATCTACTCCAGTCGATAAATCAGTGGTTTCTTGATGTTATTCTGGGCATGGATTGGTTGTTTTCATGTTATGGTTTGGTTAACTGTAGAATCCAAGTGGTAGAGTTCCATTTTCTGGGTGAACCAGCTTTAAAATGGAGGAGTAGTTCATCGGTACCTGTAGGTCGCTTCATCGCTTACCTTAAGGCCCGAAAAATGATCTCTAAGGGTTGCATGTACAACCTAGTTAGGGTTAAGGATGTAGAGTCCGAGACCCTGACTATGCAGTCTGTTCTAGTGGTGTGTGACTATTCGGAGGTTTTCCCTGATGATTTGCCAAGTGTTCCTCCGGAAAGGGAAATTGATTTTGATATTGGTCTATAGCCCAATACACAGCTTATATCTATTCCTCCTTACAGGATGGCTCTATCCAAGCTAAAGGAGCTAAAAGAATAGCTAAGGGACTTGTTGGATAAGGGTTTCATTAGACCGAGCACGTCTCCATGGGGTGCATCATTTCTCTTTGTTCGAAAGAAGGATGGGTCCCTTCAAATGTGTATTGACTATCGACAGCTGAATAAGGTCACTGTCAAGAACAGGTACCCCTTTCCAAAGATTGATGATTTATTTGACCAACTCCAGGGTTCCAAGTGTTTCTCGAAGATAGATCTCAGGTCCGGATACCATCCGCTCAGAGTTCGGGAGTGTGATATCCCGAAGACATCCTTTAGAACTTGGTATGGCCATTATGAGTTTGTAGTGATGTCATTTAGACTAACCAATGCTCCTACAGATTTTATGGACCTGATGAACAGGGTGTTCAAGTAGTATCTGGACAAGTTCGTAATTGTGTTCATCGATGATATCCTTATATACTCCCGGAGTAAGGAGGAGCATGCTACTGACTTGCGTATAGTGTTTCAAGTCCTCAAGGATCGTCAGTTATATGCAAAGTTCAGAAATATGAGTTTTGGTTGGACTCGGTGGCATTTCTAGGACCTGTGGTTTTAGGTGAGGGAATTAAGGTAGATTCCCAGAAAATTGAAGCGGTGAAGAATCAGCCCAGACCAGTGAATCCTTTAGAAATTCGAAGTTTCTTGGGCCTGACAGGTTAATATCGGAGATTTATTGAGGGTTTCTCATCTACTGCAACACCTTTGACCAAGTTGACTCAGAAGAAGGTAATGTTTCAATGGTCGGAGGCTTGTGAGGAAAGCTTCCAGGAATTGAAGACCCGTCTCACTTCAGCACCGGTGTTGACCTTACCCAAGGGTACAGATTGCTTTGTTGTATATTGTGATGCTTCAAGAGTCGGATTGGGATGTGTGTTGATGTAGCATGGGAAAATAATAGCATATGCCTCTCGACAGCTGAAAGTTCATTAAAAGAACTACCTGACCCATGACCTCGAGTTGGCCGCGTTGGTGTTTGCATTAAAGATATGACGCATTACTTGTGTGAGGTCCACATGGATGTATTAATGGATCACAAAATCTTGCAATACGTGTTCACGCAGAAGGATCTCAATCTTCGGCAAAGGGGGTGGTTGGAGTTATTAAAGGACTACGATATGAGTGTTCTTTATCACATGGGCAAGGCTAATGTGGTGGCGGATGCACTAAATAGGATCTCTATGGATAGTGTGTCCCATGTGGAGGAGAGAAAGAAGGAGTTGGTGAAGGATGTCCACCGGCTGGCAAGATTGGGAGTTAGATTGGTCGACTCGACCGATTGTGGCGTCGTTGTACAGAATGGGTCAGAATCATCCTTGGTGGTTCATATCAAATCTAAGAAAGATGAAGATCCGGTTTTGAGAAAGTTGAAGGAGGCAGTGTGGAGTCAAAAGGTAGAGGGTTTCTCCCAAGGGGGAGATGGAGTGCTACGATACCGGGGTCGACTATGTGTTCCAGACGTCAATCATTTGAGAGTTCGGATATTACATGAGGCACATGGTACCAAATATTCTATCAATTCGGGATCCACGAAGATGTATCAGGACTTGCGAGAAATCTATTAGTGGTATGGTATGAAGAAGGATATTGCAGGGTTCTTAGCCAAATATCTGAACTGTTAGCAAGTGAAAGTCGAGCATCAAAGGCCAGGAGGCGTACTTCAAGATATTAGTATCCCCACTTGGAAGTGGGAAGAGATTAATATGGATTTCATTACAGGCTTACCTCGTACTCGACAACACTATGATTCTATTTGGGTGGTGGTAGACAGGTTAACTAAGGCTGCCCATTTTCTACCTGTCAAGACCACGGATTAAGCAGATGACTATGCCAAACTGTATATTTGGGAGTTGGTTCAACTTCATGGAGTGCCCTTGTCTATTATTTCAGACCGAGGTACACAGTTTACCTCCCAGTTATGGCAACCGTTTCAAAAGGAACTTGGGACTCAAGTCAAGATCAGCATAGCCTTTCATCCTCAGACGGATGGCTAGGTGGAACGAACAATCTAGACTCTTGAGGACATCTTGAGGGCATGTGTTATGGATTTTAAAGGTAGTTGGGATGATAATTTTCCCTTGATCGAGTTTGCTTATAATAACAGTTATCACTCTAGTATCCAAATGGTACTGTTCGAGGCCCTCTATGGGCGGAGGTGTAGATCTCCCATCAGATGGTTTGAGGTGGGTGAGGAAGTTATGATAGGGCCAGATTCGATTCACAAGGCGATGGTGAAGGTTCAGTTGGTGAGGGACTGGTTGAAAACCGCTCAAAGTCGTCAGAAATCATATGCCAATGTGAGGAGAAGAGACTTGGAGTTTGATGTGGACGACTGGGTGTTTCTAAGAGTATCTCCCATGAAGCGAGTCATGCGGTTTGGGAAAAAGGGGAAACTCAGTCCCTGCTATGTTGGCCCCTACCTGGTTGTGAGGAGAGTTGGTAAGGTGGCGTATGAGTTGGACTTGCCCTCAAAATTATCTTCAGTTCATCCTGTGTTTCATGTGTCACTTTTGAAAATGTGTTTTGGGGATCCGGCTTTAGTAGTCCCTGTGGACAACATTGGTGTAGATGACAGTCTCAGCTATGAAGAAGTACCTGTGGAAATATTAGATCATCAAATATGCAAGCTAAGGAACAAAGAAGTGTCTTGAGTTAAAGTATTATGGAGAAATCAACATGTTGAAGGAGCTACGTGGGAAGCCGAAGCGGATATGATGGCTAGATACCTACACTTTTTCTCTACCGACTCAGTTTCAATTTGAGGTATTAGTTTTTCCCTAATTATCTAATCAATTTTCATTTTTAGTTCATGTGTACAAGATTGTTTTATGAAATGGAAAATGTATGTGATGTCTGAATTCAGTTCAGTTATGTAGTTCTTTTTGGAGGTAGTCAATCCATTAGTTTTCAGTTTAAATGATCAATAATTGCATATGGTGATTACTTGTTTTCTTAGTTTTCTGCATGATCCTAACATTCGAGGATGAATGTTCCAAAGGGGGAAGTCTTGTAATACCGTTGGCACCCATGGGTCAGACACGAGAGTCAAAGCGGAGAAAAACTAAAAATTCGCACCAGGTCACAAAAAGACCCGTGAGGTGGGTCGAGAGGGGTGATCACGAGCCATGGAGTGACTTGTAGCCAAGCAGAGCACGGCTAAGTTTTGTGGTGAGACCACGGGCATGACCACGAGTCTTGGACAGGCCACACGACTCGTTAGGTCTCCCGTGGCCTAGGTGTACCGATTGGCAAAATGGGAAAGGGTAGTGAAGACAATGGGTGGTGACCACGAGTCGTGGTCAGCCACCACGATTCGTGGGGTCCCTCACGGTGTCCCCTAGAAAGTTTGGGGAAGTCAGCATGACGGGTCCTAGCCACGAGTTGTGCCCCTTGGCAACGACTCGTGAGGTCCCTCGTTGCAGGGCCCTGGCAGTGTTTTTCTTGCATTTTAATAAGGGTGTTTCATAATTCCTAAGTTCCTAAGGCCTAAACTACGTCATTTTAAGATCTAAATGGGGTCTTTTAAGGGGGATTAGCTCATGTTAGGCCTCATTCATGCGTGCAAGAGTTTCAAGAGGAGGATAGAAGGTGATTCAAGGTGTTCTTCCCCAATTCCTCACAATTCCACCTTGGGCTTTCAAGGGAGATTAAGAATCAATAATTTTAGGTATGTAAGGTCATCAATGGGTGGTTCCTTCAACACCCATGTCCCTATTCTATGATTTTACCCATAAATTATCAAAAACTCATGGGGTTTTGTAATCAATTTGTATAAAATTAAATGATTTAATTATAGGTCTTGTGATTTTGAAATCTTATCATAATCTACTAATTTGTATCATCTTTTGAGATTTAAATTGATTATAATATTATTGATTTCAAATTTCTAAACAATTAAGCTTGTTTATGCGTGCCCCATGATGCATCGAATTATGATCCATTGATCCATTGGTATTTTGATAAGCCCAACATAAATTATGAAATTATTTATGAATTTATTTTGTTATCTACTACAAACTTATTAATTAAAGCTACATGCATGATCTACAAATATGTATGAATTTTATCAATCATGAATTATGTTTTTGGCTGACCCACGGGCCTCAAGTCATGGCTAGTTCACGTATGTTCAAGCATTTTTATGATTATCATGATTTAAATAGCCCATAAACTAATGAATGTATTATTATTATGAGCACTATATATATGTTTTGGGAGTAGTATCGAACACCGAGTAGGTTCGGGGCTTAAGTCAAGCCCCGGATCTCATGAACTACGTGCCACCGTAGGTATGTCAGGACCCTTTCATGTTAGTCCCTGGTCTTAATGGCCCTTTTTATGGGGATATCACACTTTCATGGTTCTACCCTTGGCAAGGTACGTACACCCTCCCGACTAGGATTAAAAGTCGGGCTTCATGTGTGCTAATATGGGGTACGTCGGTTAAGAGAATCTCCCACTGTTCCTCATGATTTATGCATGTTATGATTATGTATGTTGGCTCAATTCATGCTAAGAAAATCGGTTCTATTATGACTATGATTATGTTATGTTACGAATGTTTTGAAAACCTTGAGCTGTATAATATGTTATTATTATTTACGATACGAGCATGACGTCCTACTCTTATGATCGTTTATGAATTTCATATATGTTTTAAATGTCCATTTTACATACCTTGCATACTCAGTATATTCCATGTACTGACCGCATACTTTCTGTGCTGTATCATTTCATGATGCTAGTCCCAATTCTTAGGCTCATCCTAACCCGTAGCTAGTTTCAGCCTTGCTCTCAGCACACTTGGTGAGTCCTCATGTTCCAAGGGCTACATGTTAACATTCTATGCATTTCTTTCAGTTCTGGATATATGATTAGTTGGGGAGTTGTCCCATCAATCTGCCTTTCATGTTTAGAGGCTTATCGGACTATAAGTTGTTTTTGCCGTATTATATAAGTCCAGTATCATTTTTCCCTTATGCTATGTCATGATTACGTTCTTTATGTTATGTCTTCCGCTCATGTGATTGAATTAGATGTATGCTCACTCCATGGGTCGACTTGGTGTATCTCGTGGCTCTTTGTCCAGTGTCTACGATCCCGGGGTAGTTTGGGTCGTGACACTTATACTAATTCTTAGGTTTAATTTTAGCAACTAACATACAACAAGAACGTAGCCACGAACACTACTACAAAACACAACAAGTTGTATTAACTATATGACAAAAGAAACTTATTGAAGAAGGTTTAGCCTAAAGATATCTTGTAGGGGACTCAATAGCTTGACTTTTCTCGATCAAATTATCCAACAATCCACCACAACACAAAGCCCCGATGCTTTGTAACTTTCAAGGCACCTAAAATAATCCATATATTAAGAATATGGAAAGATTTCCTATAACAACCTAAAAGTCCCTAAGACTAGACCCTAGATTTTGAGTATGAACTAGTAGAAAAACTGGAATTTCCCCTTAATACAACTCGTGATGGTATGGTATGAATCCTACCAAGAGTCATGACCAGAAGATTGGTGAAGCAACCAAAAATTTTACAGGTATCCGCAACAACATCCTACGAATCATACTAGGACGGTAAGGTTGGTACTGAGTAATCGTGGGAAGGGGTTTATATATTAACCAATAGGGCTCCATTGACCAGGAGGGGTCACATGACCCGTGGTGAGGTGGTACAGATTGTAGTAGAGATTATGGCACTGGACGGGCAAATTTTTAATGCGAGTTCCTAAGGATATTTTCATAATATTCTATGCTTTTAATTCCTAAATCAAGTCATTTTGGGTTTTCTAAGAGGGGTATTTAAGGGTAAACCTAGCGTAAACTCTCATTCCTCTCAAAACACCGTAGATTCAAGATCAATTCTTTCAAGGCTCTTAAGGAACTAGGGTTCTTCTTCTTCTCAATTCTTCTTGGGTCTTAAGCTAGTGTCAAGAACTCTTCAAGCCAGGTATGTAGGATTATGAATGGGGAATTTCTTCGAGCCTCATGTCCAATCCCAAGTCTAATTTTATGATTTCAATTCCTTCAAATCTCCAATTATGATTTTCATGAATTTCTAGAGTTAGACTCTTTTTGATGCAAAACTCTATGATCCCTTATGAATTCGATTATCTCATAATTCTATTTTTGTTTTATGATTATGATCACATGATTTCTATGAATAACTCTCATGATTCTCTATTTTTAAGTAAGCATGATTTACTCAAGTATGTATAAATCTCATGAGTAACAAGCTTATGTATCGTGGCTGTATTTTTGGCATTGTTTACATGGCTAGTTCACGTATATCAAGCAGTTTATGAATCTATCATGTTATTTTAAACTAGTCCTGTAAAATCCATATTTCAAGTATGAGTATGAGCACTATGTATGTTTTGGTGTAGTACTTAACACCGAGTAGGCCGGGGCTCCAACACACCCAGGTCTCATAAACTATACGCCATCGTAGATATGATGGGTTCCTCGCCAGAGAGTGTCTCCCTTGCAAAAATAGGCTCATGAGTGATATTATGCCTTCATAGTTCTTAACCTTGGAAAGGTATGAACATACCTCCCGTCTAGGTTTAATAGTTGTGCTCCATGTATGCTCACTTGGAGTATGTCGATTTTAAGAATCTCCTATTGTTCCTTATGTTTCATGGATCTTAATATTCAGGATTTATGATATCATGTTTTATCGTATATTTGACACATTAATCAGTTTATTAGACTTACTTATAGTTTCAAATATGATGAACTTTATAATTTTGTTTTCAAAACCTTGAGTCATTATACTTCAGATTATGATGAACAACTTTTGTTTTATGACTATCACTATCATGAATTTTTAGCATGTTGTCAATATTCTCATGTTTTACTTATCCTCCATACTCAGTACATTCAAAGTATTAATCACATATTTTTGTGCTATATAGTCTTATGATATAGGTTCGAGTGATCAGTCAACCCCATCATTAGATTCGCTCTTGCTCCAGGTTCAACCCAGCTTTTGGTAAGTCCTCATAGTCCGGGGATGTCAATTCAATTTATGTTTTTTTCCATGTCATTTCAGTTACACATTTAGTAGAGCTAGTTGGGGTCTTGTCCTATCAACTCATCTTGTGTTTAGAGGCTTTTTAGATAATGTTATATAGATATTCAACAGTTTACATGTAGTCCCTGTGATGTTGCCCAAACGCACGCAAGCGTACATGATCGTCAAGTAATATATGATTGTTAAGTCCATATATCGTATCCACAGAGACTTGTTAATTTAATCGTTATAAGGTTGTCACTTCAATTTCACTAATCTACAAAACAGTTTAAATGAAGATTGGTTTGAGAAATTAAACTATCAAAACTTTAAATATAAAATTAACTAAAAACAATTGTGAGCTTGATTGTATTTCGATGATGATGAGAGTCTAGGGCAATGGAACTAGGTTGGTTTCAAGTTGAGTTTTCAAGACGTAATTACACTAGTACAATTCTTCCTATGGTTGTTTGTTGCAAGTTACTATCCTATTTCTTTCCACTATCCCTAGCATCCAAGAAATATTTCATGAACCCTAACTCCTATATCCCTATGGTCGCAGGAGAATAATGAAATGATGATTATGCCTACTTGTATTTCAACTAAACGGGGTTGAAGGGTATATTCCTATCCTTAAAAAAACCTTCTATCCTATCACCAATGGGTTCAAGGGTCTTTGAATTCCCATTCTGTATTTATTTTTAACCCTTTCAATTCTCTTTCCCAAATTCAATTGAAAGCCAATGAATTACTTACAAGGTGATCAATCTCATTAATAATAAATTAACATAAATAAATATAAACAACCATAATTGAAGAACCGAAACTAGATTAAATTAGTCTTTCAAATACTCAACCATCCACCATGGCCACAACCCTAGGATATAAGTTTAGCCACTCATACACAAGAGGGAAAACAAATACTTAGTCATCATCATATGAAAATACAAGTAGAGAAGAGAAAAACCTAGTGTAGAACTTTGTCTTCATTCCAAATGGTTTATAAGCCTCCACAAACGACTACGGAACATAAAAAATGATAATGTAACAAATAACCTAAGGCATGTATTTATAGATGATCCTTCAAATGACGCTTTTCCCTCTAAAACTTAGCTTTAAAATCAGCATTTTCGGTCCCAGAATGACCCTGGTGTGCCACCCCACTTATCTCACCATAAAATTAGTCAAATTTCCAATAATTTCAGGTTTGGAGAGGCCCTGGAATGCACCCCCTCTATCTCGCCAAGGTGTTCATCAAATTTCTCAAAGTCTAGACAACTCTAGAGCGCAACGCCACTCATCTCGCCAGGGTTTGTGAAATGCAATTCTCTGAAGTTCAAGAGCTGGCACGGCGCACCAGCGATAGCACCAACCTGAAGTTCTGTTTTCTGAAGTTTGGAACTTGGTGTGGGGAGCCATCCATAGCACCAGGCTCTTTAGCTTCTCAAATCTTCACTCCTTTGATCATTTTGAGTCCCTTTTGCATAGTTTCCTAGTCAAATCAACTCAAATCGTTTGTTAGCATATAAATTATACACACACATGAATTAAGAATAAACTAAGGATTATGAAATCAAAACATGATCAAATATGGGTAAAAATATGGTAAATGGGCATAGAAATATGCCCAACATCACCACCTCACACTTCAACCATTGTTTATCCTCGAACAATCCTTAAAACATACCTAAACTCATGTTTCACCATCACACTTGAAACCTCAATCAATTTATATCAACAAACTAGCATGGAGCATACATAAAGTGGTTTGATATAAGCAACACAATTTCATCAAGCACATATGAAAGCTTCACAACCAAGTTAACACAACCTCTATGAATGACTCATCTTTTCAACACAAAAGGCCAACATGATTAAATGTGACAGATGCAACAAGTAGTGCACCAACTTAGACCTCTTGTGCCCCTCACCTTTAGTGATGTTCCTCTCTCAAATTCATCAATGTAAAGACATGGAACACAATAACTAAGGCACTCTCACACTCACAAATGATGTATGCACATATGTAATATATCATAGGATTGCCCTTCATGTACGTTAAGACTACCTAATTGCTTCAAGAGATTAAGATCACAAGGAGTTATTTTGGTTGTAATGTCAGCTAAGGGGCGGATAGAATTGATATTTCGTTTAATATTGACTACCACCCTAAGAACTTTTAAGACATATTTCACTTTTCTTGTCCACCACCTCTTTCCTTGTTTGTTCACCTTTCATCTATTCACCCTTGTCTTTTCTTTTCATGCCCCATTTTTCACTACTTGACTGCTAATTTGCTTCTCCTAGAATGACTAAGGATTTTGCAATAAAAGCTCTCTTTTTCATTTCCCTAGCATCAAGTAGACAACACAATTTTATGGGCATCCCTTCTTCTTACTTTTCTTTTCTTACCACAATTTTTTCTTTTTCCCTTGCAATTTAACTTGGTGGAGCTTTACTTTAAAGTCTCAAAGTGCCTAAGACTACTTTAGATCACAAATCTGAGGTCTCACAAAAAAAAATTGGATTAAGCTATTTTCATGGCTAAGAAAGAATAAAGCTTTAGGCTCAAGGGGGGTTAACTAGGGAGAATGTATAGGAAGGTAAAACAAATGTAGGAAGAAAAAACATGGCTTATACTAAGAAATGTTTTGATCATCTCTCAACTCCCTACTAGCTAGTTATCCTACATAAACTAAGGCAAGTTCTAGATGCTATAATATATACACATAAAGCAATTCAGCTCACCTCTCATGGCAACAAAAATCTAATCAGTTTCTACAACTGCACATTCACACAATCATATTGAATGACAAGTTTATTCATAATTGAGCCCTAAGGATATGTTGAATCAATTTAAAGAGATATGTGTGTCTCTCATGGATCCTCACTTATGAAATAAAGATGACAACTTTATTTACTCCAGCATAGAAACTAAGAAGAATATCAACAAGCATACAAGCGGATGACCTATGACTCAATCCTAAAAATAATGTAATGACTCTTCCCTTAAGACAATCGTCATCCATCTATCATATGGAAACGTCATTACTCTACAACTACAACGACTCAAACAAAAAAAAATTTGACTCCAAACTAAAGAAAGCAAAAATAACATAGTCAAGATTTCACGACCCGAACGGAGACCCGGATCGCAACATGAGACAAGGAGCCCTGCGAGACCTCAAGTCGACCCATGGCATAAACATACATCTAACTCAATCAAATAAACTGAATAATCAACAATATAATTATAGCGGAAGTCTAACTTAAACATGATATCAGAATACACAATCTGAAGCTAAACACAACCATATGTCCGAAAGGCCTCTAAACATGACGAGTTGATGCGACAAGACCCCAACTAACTCACAATTTGAAACTGAAAGTACGTAAGAAAAAAATCTAAATAGTCTAGTCCTCAGGAGATGAGGACTCGCCAACAAAAAAGGTGCTAACTCAGAGGACAGGCTAAGAGCGGGGCTGAACCTGAGAGTCAGGTCCTATATCATGAAATAATACAACATAGAATATGTAGTTAGTACGTGGAATGTACTGAGTATACAAGGTAAGTAAAATCTATTAAGTAAGTAAAATCATTTAAAGACATGCATAATGTAAAACATAGACATTAAGAGAATCTGACAGTAGGGCTTGCATGCATTCTTTCTGAAATCATGATCTCATCATAACATAACATATCATCATAACATAATCGAATGACTCAAAGATAAAATATGATATTTATAAGTAAAGATGAACATTAAGTCAAACCTGCTTTAGAGCATGCTTACATATGTAAATCTCATGAGTAATGAACATGCATAACTGAAATCATGAGGAACAATGGGAGACTCGTCTTTTAACCGACATACCACTATAGAGCTTACGTGGTCCAAACTATCACATTCAAGTGAGTAGAGCCGTCCAAAGCCTTGCCAGGGATAGGGACGATACCATGATATAGATATAAATCTTGTGGCCCAATAGGGAAGGGGATATCTCACAAGGGAGGTCCCAAAGTCATAATGTACAAATCGATGTTGGCACGTAGTTCTGAGGTATAGGGTGGTTGACCTTTAGCCAGCTCGGTGCTAGACACTACTCTAAAAAACATGCATATGCTCTAAATCATTTTTCAATGAAGCTCAACATCGTCTATTGACGAAGCTCATAAATCAAATACATCTCAAAGAGGAAATCATGCATACGAGAAGCTTTAACTCAAACCATACCACAAGATGAAAGATAATTGGGAGTCTTCGCTCCAAAACCATGTGGTAAGCTATGCATATGAAAAGCTTTAACTCAAAACATAGCAGAAAATATAAGTGGGAGTATTCGCTCCAAAACCATGTGGTAAGCTTAATTCGGGAAATAATCAATCATACTTAAACATGTGGGCATTGCCCAATATTTTATCATGCTTGAAAAATACTCAATTCATACCAAAAACATAATTATAACATGGGTATCTTGAAAACATGCTTTTCATCATAATATCTCATCATTAACATACATTAATCATAAATCTCATCCTTCATGAACTTCACTTCAATGGGCCTTTCAATTTATAAAACTAGAACATGATTTTTGATTGAAAACATTGTAAAATTTGCCCATGAATCAAATTCAATCATAGAAACGTATAAAGATCATACCCATGTAGAGAATTAGAAAATTCATGCATTGGGTTAAATCCCCGTAGATTAGTCATAGGAATTCATGATTTATAGAAAGATTGGACATGGGTGTGAAAGGATTCACCCATTCATAACCCTACATACCTGTTGGTAGATGATTCTTACACTTCTTTGAATGCCCAATAGGAAATTGAAAAGAAATTGATGAATGGCAGGCTTGATCACCCTCTCGAGTATTCTACCTTTCATGCATGAATGAATAAGGCCTAAAATGAACTTAACCCATTTAAAAGTAACTATTCATAACTCAAAATGACGTAGTTTAGGCCTAAGAAGCTTAGGAATTATGAAATACCCCTTACTAAATTCGCAGAAAATAACTGTCAGGTGGTCCCAATGAGGGACCTAACGATTCTTCGTCAAGGGTCACGACTCGTGGCTTAGTTCGTGAAGTACACTGCCTCTCAACTCTCCTAGGCTCATCACAGATGACTTAATAACTCATTCCAGGTGACCACGACTCGTGGTCACCATCCGTGATGTACACTACCTTGGCCTCGGATATATTTTTCGCTTCTTGGTCATGACTCACCCCATGAATCGTGGGGAGTGACCACGACTCGTGGGGTCCTCCCATCAAGTATGCTAACTCTCTTCCTTCTCTTTTCTTACTCACCCACCCCATGACTGACCTAATGACTCGTGGGGCCTGACCACGAGTCATGGTCACATCCGTGGGATCCCATTTCCAAAATTTCAAATTCATTCCCTGGGCCTCCCCATGAGTCACATCACGACTTATGGGCTGCTCTCACAGGTCACCTCACGACCCGTCCTAATTCCTGGTGCCAGATTTCAACTTTTCTCTGTTTCAACTCCTGGGTCTGATCTTTGGGCTTTTGGGTTATAACAATAGCTCTCCCTTGGGAACATTCATCCTCGAATGTTAGAACACATATAGAAAAGCAGAGAAATGCAATTATCATATTCAAATACTGATCATTTAGATAAAAAGCTGACGAAATAACTACCTCCAATTCAAACTACAGATGGCGAGGACCCACGGAAAAATCCACCTTATTCATGCTCCGCACAGCAACTTAGCTGAACTGAATTCATAAATCATACATACATCCATATACATGAAAGAAACTTGGACACATGAACTGAATCATGAAATTAAATAGAGTTTTAGGTCAAAACTGATACCTCAAGTCGGAACTGAGCCGCTAGAGAATAAATGTGGCTATCTAGCCATCATTTCTACGTCGGCTTCCCATGTAGCTCCCTCAACATGTTGGTTCCTCCATAACACTTTGACTGAAGCTACTTCTTTTTTCCTTAGTCGTCTAACTTGATGATCCAGTATTTCTACCAGAACGTCCTCATCACTAAGGCTGTCTTTTACACCGACACTGTCCACCAGGACAACTAGAGTTGGGTCGCCAAAACACCTCTTCAAGAGTGACACATGGAATACAGGATGCACAAAAGCTAATTCTCAGAGCAACTCCAATTCATAAGACACCTTGCCAACACGTGTCACTATCCGGTACGGGCTGACATAGCGGGGAGTAAGTTTCCCCTTCTTTCCGAACCTCATCACTCCCTTCATGGGAGAAACCTTCAGAAATACCCAATCATCGACCTCAAATTATAATTCTCTCCTCCTCACATCGGCATAGGACTTTTTGCAACTCTGGTCACTTTTCAACCTATCCCTTATTAACTGAACCTTCTCCATAGCCTCATGAACTGAATATGGTTCTATCATCGCCACTTCACCAACCCGCACATAGAGAGCCTCGAACAGTTCCATCTGGATACTAGAATGATAGTTTTTATTGTATGCAAACTCGATAAGAGGCAAATGCTCATCGCAACTGCCTATGAGGTAAATCACGCATGCTCTCAACATTTCCTCGAGAGTCTAGATTGTCCGCTCCGCTTGACCATTCATTTGCGGGTAAAATGCCATGCTGAGCTTAACCTGAGTACCCAGTCCTTTTTGAAATGACTTCCAAAATTGAGAGGTAAATTGAGTACCTCTGTCTGAAATGATGGATAAGGGCACTCCACGTAATCGAACTAGCTCGTGGATAAATAGTTTTCCATAATCCTCTGTCGAATTTGTGGTTTTGACCAGTAGAAAATGAGGATCCTTGGTCAACCTATCTACCACAACCCGAATGGAGTCATATTTCTGGCGAGTGCGAGGCAAACCTATGATGAAGTCCATGTAATTTCTTTCCACTTCCAAGTAGGAATGCCGATATCCTAAAGCACACCTTCCGGTCTTTGATGCTCGACATTTACTTGCTAACAGTTTGGGCACTTAGCTACAAATTCTGAAATATCCTTCTTCATGCCATTCCACCAATAGATTTCCCGTAAGTCATGGTACATCTTGGTGGCACTCGAATGGATAGAAATACCTGGATCCATGACCCTCGTGCAATATCTGGCTCCTTAAATCATCCACGTCCGGAACACATAAGCAACCCTGGTACCGAACCACACCATCTCCCCTTTTGGAGAAGACATCTACCTTCTGATTTTGAATGGCTTCCTACAACTTTACCAAAACCGGGTTGTCATCTTATCTAGATTTCACATCAGTCACCAAGAAAGATTTTGATCCATTTTGAACAACAACACTACCATCGGTCGAGTCAACCAACCTAACTCATAACCTTGCGAGTTGAGCACATCCTTCACCAACTCCTTCTTCACCTCATCAAAATGAGACACTCTCCATAGAGAGTCTACTAAGTGCATCATCTACTACATTTACCTGGATGGTAAAGCACACTCATATCATAGTCCTTGAGTAGCTTGAACCACCTTCTTTTTGAAAAATTGAGATCCTTCTGCGTGAACACATATTGTAAGTGATGAGCCCGCAAGTGTACGGGTCGTGCAAGTAATATAGTGGCTCTTTTTAAGAACCGGAATGTCGAACCCACAAGGACAGGACTACGGGGTGA